>JAJAGP010002095.1:0-135719 GCA_025084515.1 Ancistrus triradiatus
AAGACTAATACAATTAGCGCTACAATGCTACAAAGTGCTAATACTAAAGTGCTACAAAGTGCTAATACTAAAAGCAATGACAGCTAGACACAGAAACACACAGTAGAATAATAAGGAACGAGAAGCCACTAATGACACAATGACAGAACTAGTAACTTGGAACCAGGATTGTGAAAAGACCAGACAAAGAAGTGAACAAGAAAGAGGACTTATATATGCTAGGCACAGCAAGCTGTAATTGAAGCCTGCTGTGGAAGCCGAAGTGTCAGAGGAGAGCAATGCAGGATGTCCTGTTCTGTCTTCTCTACACTGGTTACCAGTTAGATTCTGCACTGATTACAAATACTTATTGTACTTTGTACTTTGTACACAGTAATTACTACATAGTGATTCAGATTCACATCAGTCAAAAAAGCACCTTGGAAGCATATTGCTTACACTGTAAATGCAGTTTCTTCTGTTTCCAGAACCGTCCAGGACGTGAAGAGGAAAAGGTTCGACATGAAACTCGAATCTAAAAAAGGTATCAGCACACACCAGCAGGCACTTTCTCAAACAGGAGGCCCTGTTACCAAGTCTGTTGCACATGAACAAATTGCTGCCATTATTAGTGAAACCTCTTTATCAGATATTATACATGGTGGTGACAGTGATCTGCAGCTGGACGGATCTCCAGATCAATTTGGTGGTAAGCTAAGCATAAATTTCACGTAACCCAAATGATCATGCTGGCTAACATGTCATCCATGCAAAAAATTGACACACATGTGTGCTGTTTGGTTGATATGAAGTGCTGAGGAAGTGACTTATCCTAGACTGATTTTAGCAGCCTGATTGTTTGTGTCACGCCCGCAGTCTGCCTGCCGGTCCACACCCGCATTCTAGAACGCTCCTCTTCCCCTACCTTCTAATCTTTTCCACCTGTTTCTCATCCACGCCTCTCTCCATCCCTATTTAGGTAGGTAGACTGTGGTAGCCTAGCGGGTAAGGTACTGAACTATGGACCAGAAGGTCCAGGGTTCAAATCCCACATCTGCCAAGCTGTCACTGTTGGGTCCTTGAGCAAGATCCTTAACCCACAATTGCTTGGATTGTAAGATTGTATCAATTGTAAGTCACTCTGGATAAGGGCGTCTTTCCTTTGCTAAATCACTTGGTTCCTTACCTTGTTTCTGAGCTCTTCTATCGCAATCCTGTGTACCTTCTCATCAACCCTGCGATTCCTTCTCATCCTCATCCTCTCAATCCACGTTCGTCTGTCTTCAGCAGCCGTTCCTGTTAGTCACGTAATCCCTGGTTTTGCAATAAAACTCAGCAGCATACGATTCAGTCGCACATGTCTCCTTTTCTCAAAGCCGGCATTACAGTTGACTTAGCCGCATGGAACGGATCCCTCTTTGGCTTACCCGTTTGAACAACAACTCTCCGACCTTTGTACTCAGCTGGAGGAGGTAGCGAAAGTCGTCACACAGCTCGCAGACAATCAGCGCTCGCTCGGCACGCTGATCCCTACGGTGAGCGAGCTCTCACAATGTGTGTCACGGCTTTCTCTGTCCCCGGCTGCAGCGGTTCCTGCTGCGTCCGTTCCGCTTCCCTCCAGTCCCCGCGGGTCCCGGGGCTTATAACATCGCCTTGCCAGGAAATACGACGGGAATCCAGATCGCTGCGAGGGTTTCCTGCTCCAGTGTGAATTATACTTATCACATTCTCCTCCAGAGTCTGACGCAGCTTGAATCGCCCTGGTGATCTCCCTCCTAACCCACCGTACCTTGGAATGGGCCACCGCCATCTGGACCCAGCAGGGGGAGGAATCTAGGGACTATCAACGGTTCCTTGGCGCCTTCCGTACCGTCTTCCAGCATCCTCGACAAGGTCGTTCCAGTGGTGAGTTGCTGCTGACTTTACGACAAGGACGCTGCTCGGCTGCAGAATACGCTCTCGAGTTCCGCACTCTGGTGGCACAGAGCGGCTGGAATGCGGCAGCTCTCCTGTCAACCTTCTACCATGGACTGCGCCCCAATCTAAGGCGGGAATTAGTGGGACGTGATCTCAGTCTCACCCTTGAGGAACTCCCTCACCATTCGTCTGGACCAGCTTCTCGGATCACGGCCTTGTTTGGTTTCCCGTCCCAGGCCTCCTCCCGTCGAGCGGGATTCTTCGCCACCACCATGAGACCATGGAGGCCATGGAGCTGGCCGGTACCCATCTCTCTGCGGAGCAACAACGACACCGCCGCGTTTTGTGCTGTTATTGTGGCTCCAACCGTCACCAACGCCTCGACTGCGACCTCGCTCTATCACCTCCGTCAACAGGTGCGCGTTCTGAGGCTCCAGTACGTGCACCCCGGGTGAGTCAACCCCCTCTCACTCATTCCTTCACTCTGCCTGTTCTGTTGCACGTGGCTCACACTGAAATTCCTTTTACAGCCCTAATTGACTCCGGCGCTCAGGGGACCTTCATCGCAGACCTTGTGGTTACCACCTGGAAGATCCGCTGCACCAGTCTCTCCACTCCTTGACGTGTCACCGCTGCGGACGGAAAACCCCTCGGCTCTGGTCTTCTCACCCGATTTACCGCACCCCTGTGCCTGCTCACCAGCGCCGCCCATGAGGAGACAATCTCTTTCCTGCCTCTGGCCTCCCTGGCTTATCCAGTCATCCTGGGTCTCCCTTGGCTCCGCCGTCACGATCCGCATATCTCCTGGTCCAATCGGAAGCTTCTTCGCTGGTCACCCTTGAGTGTGGATCATTGCCTTCATCTTCCAGCCCTCCATGTCAACTCTCTCCCACTTACCTCCAGGCCGACTTTCCCTAGCAACGTGCCGCAAGTCTACCAAGACCTGGCGAAGGAGTACTGACCAGTCTGCCACATCATCACTCTTATGACTGCGCTATAGACCTGGTACCTGACGCGCCTGTGATGCGCCTCTGCCTAAAGCCCGTCTGTTCCCGCTGTTGCCGGCAGAAGAGAAGGCTATGCGAAATTACATCGAAATTACGAGTATCTCAGTCTGGGCTTCATTCGTCTGTCCACCTCACCTGTGTCTGTGGGCTTCTTCTTCGTGCCCAAGCGGGACTCTTCACTTCGGCCGTGCATAGATTATCGGGAGCTGAACCGCATCACCCAAAAGTTCACCTACCCTCTTCCTCTTGTGCCCTCATCGTTGGAACAGCTTCGCTCCGCTCGCTGGTACACCAAGCTCAACCTGCGCAACGCTTACAATCTCATCTGAGTCAGGGAGGGCGACGAGTGGAAAACTGCGTTCAGTACCACCTATGGGCACTATGAATACCTCGTGATGCCGTTCAGCCTGGCCAATGCTCCCGCAGTCTTCCAGGCCTTTATCAATGACGTCCTCCGGGATATGTTGGGTCACTTCGTGATCGTATACCTGGATGACATCCTGGTCTACTACCCAGACCTGGACACTCATATCTCCGACGTACGCCAGGTCTTCGAGAGGTTACTGTCCCCCATCTCCGGGTGAAAGCAGAGAAGTGCGAGTTCCATACTCAATCTGTGCACTACCTCGGCTACATCATCTCACGCTCCGGGGTAGCTATGGGTGACTCTAAGGTCTCTGCCATTCTCTCTTGGCCAACTCCCAAGACCATCAAGGACCTACAGCGGTTTCTGGGCTTCGCTAATTTCTACCGCTGCTTCATTAGGAACTTCAGCCGGACGGTGTCACCCCTCACCTCTCTTCTACGGGGCAATCCTCGTTCCCTCCGGTGGTCCCCCGAGGCGGAGATGGCCTTTACGGCCCTCAAATCAGCCTTTACCCAGGCGCCGGTTCTGGGTCACCCCGACCCGGATCGTCCTTTTGTCGTGGAGGTTGACGCGTCTTTGGTAGGAGTGGGGGCCGTTCTTTCTCAACGTCTAGGCAATCCGCCGAAGCTTCATCCCATAGCCTTTTTCTCCCACAAGCTCACACCCGCCAAACGTAACTACGATGTGGGGGATCGCGAACTCCTGGCCATTAAATTGGCTCTAGAAGAGTGGCGCCATTGGCTAGAGGGTTCCCCACACCCTTTCAGCATACTCACTGACCATAAAAACCTCAAGTATCTGCGTACTGCCAAGCGCCTCAATGCCCGCCAAGCTCGCTGGTCTCTCTTCTTCGCCCGTTTCCACGTCACCATTTCCTACCGACCTGATTCCAAAAATTCCAAAGCCGAAGCTCTCTCTCGCAGCATAAACCCCGCCTTAGAGGCCCGGGAAGTTCCAGCACCTATTCTTCCGGCCTCCTGTGTGGTCGGGGCCATCCAGTGGGATTTCGAGCAAGAACTGGACAACATGCTTTCCCAGATGCGCACTCCTCCTGGATGCCCTGATGGTAAGAAGTTCGTTCCCCCTACTCTCCGTGATCGACTCATCACCTGGGCACACGTCTCCCTTTGCTCAGGTCACCCGGGACAGACACGCACCTACCAGCTCCTGGCAGCTCGATACTGGTGGAGTATGATGCGCAAAGACATTCATCACTTCGTAGCGTCCTGTAGCGTCTGTGCCCAGAGCAAGATCCCCCGTACCCTTCCTTCAGGTCAGCTCCTTCCCCTGCCCATTCCTCAGCGGCCGTGGTCCCACATCGCACTGGACTTTATCTCCGACCTCCCGTGTTCTCAGGGGTTCACCACCATCCTCTCCGTCATTGATTGCTTCTCCCGAGGTGTGCGCTTCATACCACTACACAAGCTTCCTTCAGCTCTTCAGACGGCGGAGGTGCTCTTTGAACACATGTTCCGTGCTTTTGGTATCCCGGAGGACATCCTATCGGATCGAGGTCCTCAGTTCACCTCCTCGGTCTGGCAGGCATTTGTGGGTAAGTTGGGAGCCTCGGTGAGTCTCTCTTCGGGCTATCATCCGGAGTCCAATGGCCAGTGTGAGCGATCTAACCAGGAGCTGAAGAAGTTCCTCCGCTGCTACTGTCTCCACAACCCGCTGGACTGGAGCCAGTTTCTCCCCTGGGCAGAGATAGCCCAGAACTCCCTGAGACACTCTGCCACCGGCCTCACGCCATTCCAGTGTGTCCTAGGCTACCAACCTCTCTTCGTGTCCTGGGATTCGACTCCTTCTGATGCGCCGGCCATTGACGACTGGTTCAACCGCAGTGAGGAGATCTGGGGTCAGGTGCACCAGAGGATTGACAAGGCCATCCGTCGTTACAAGAGGCACGCCGACCAGCACCGGCGTCCCGCTCCCGTGTATCGCCTGGGGGATAGAGGGATAGTGTCACCGAGGGATCTACGCAGGTCGCAGGGAAGTACTCAGCTCTTTCCTCGTTACCTAGGGCCATTTAAGATCACTAGACAGATTAATCCAGTCACTTTCAGACTTGTCTTGCCTTCTCACTTACGGGTCTGTCCATCCTTCCATGTCTCACTCCTGAAGCCATGGGTCCCCGGTCCACTGGCCACCACCTCTCCGTCGGACCAGCCACTGCCGACGGAGGTGGAAGGCACATCTACCTTCTCTGTCCACCGACTCTTAGACTCCCGATGGTGTGGGTCGTGCCTCCATTACCTGCTTGACTGGGAGGGTTATGGTCCCGAGGAACGTTGCTGGGTCGACGCCAAGGACGTTCTGGACCCTCTCCTCATCTAGGAGTTCCACGCTGCTCACCCCGACCGCCCGGGTCCCCGGCCTCATGGTCGTCCTAGCAAGTCCACCTCGGGGTGCGGAACTGCGTTCGCCCGTCGCTCCTCAACCCACACGGGTCCTTCGGGGGGGAAGGGGGGTACTGTCACACCCGCAGTCTGCCCGCCGGTCCACGCCCGCGTTCTAGAACGCTCCTCTTCCCCTACCTTCTAATCTTTTCCACCTGTTTCTCATCCACGCCTCTCTCCATCCCTATTTAAACCCTCTTTCTTTCATCTTTCCTTTGATAAGTCACTTGGTTCCTTACCTTGTTTCTGAGCTCTTCTATCGCAATCCTGCGTACCTTCTCATCAACCCTGCGATTCCTTCTCATCCTCTCAATCCACGTTTCTCTGTCTTCAGCAGCCATTCCTGTTAGTCACGTAATCCCTGGTTTTGCAATAAAACTCCACGGCATACGATTCAGTTGCCCGCGTGTGTCTCCTTTCCTTGAAGCCAGCGTTACAGTTTGTAAATGAGAAAAAGCATGATCTGCTTAAACAAATACAACTATCAAAATGAACAGTTGTCACTTTGCTTCTGTTATTGAATACTTTACTTAACCCGTCATGCATACTTTTTTACTTATTTTATTTATTACATTTATTTCTCAGATGACTTGCAACAAACACGCTACCACCGTACATCTTCCTGGACCAGTTCACCCACCCAGACCGGTTCACCCACTCTGACAATGTGCCACCTACGAAAGAAACAAAATCCTGACTGAAGCAGTGCTGGAGAAACAAGAGAAAATGTATGAAGCAGTATTGTCCAAAAATGTTTCTTTGAAATAAATAAACACCATCATCAGAGAAATATGCAACACAGTCAAAGGTTCACAGTCAAATAAAAATGAGTAATGGTTCATGTTGTCTTGTGTGTGTTTGTTTCAATTGAGTAGAGGTCGCACCATTTCAGAAACATCAGAAACATTGGTGCTGATGGAAATGTGTCCTCCAGATTTGGCATGCTCTGTTCCATGGCAATGTTGTGCAGGAAGCAGTGGGTCAGTACTATTTTATAAACTTTCTTGGGTTTGAACAATAGTGTTCCACCTGCTGAATCCAAACACATCCAGCGACCTTTTAGAATTCCATTAGTGCGGACAATAACAGACCAGGTTTGTGCATCATTGTAAGCCAGTGGGTTCATAAGCCACGGTGTCTGGGGATAACCATCGTCTCCTGAAAATGGGAAAGATAGCATTATGCCTATATGAACAAACCTGGAATATTCTAGCCTTTATCTTTGCTTATCAATGATCCAGCCATCTCTTATAACAAAACGTTTGCCAACTGAGCTGTGCCGCAGGATGAAACTATCATGAGTTCCACCTGGCCATCTGGCCACAATGTTAACAAGGTAACATTTGGCATCAAAGATCAATTGCACATTGATAGAATGGTTCTTCCTATTTATATATGCAAATGCATCATTAGCTGTTGTTTTGCACTATAAGTGAACTTGTAGTAGCAAGGCATTAGACGGATTATGCCATCTAAAACTCCCGGAGTAATGTGGCTCATTGAGGGATGCGAAATTTCTGATCTGTCAGCAATCTCCTGCATGGGATCTGCTGGACTCCTTCTCAAAGCTGACTCCAAAATGTTGCATATATGCAAAATAATGAGTCTCGGTAGATAAAAGTGACTAAACAGCTAGTCATCACTCTCAGCAAGTACATCTGTATGATCTCTAAAGACCCGTTCTCTATGCAGAGCTTTGTCTGCTAAATCCATCAACATCGCAAGATCAGCCATTTCCACTGCTGATTATTACACACATTTTATAGTGAATAATCAGCTAATAAAGTGAAATCAACTAATTGGCCACATGTGTACCAAAATAATTTAGTAAACAATGGCCCTGTAAAGGCTATTGGGCATTTCTCTGAATAACAGGCTGTATTGTTAATATAGTGCTTCTTGAGTGTAATTTCGTTTTTTCACTCTTATGTGATTATTTAATCAGTACATTATTTAAGTTTAGTCATGCCTAATAATAATTTTGATGTCTGTCGGACGTTACGCACACTTAACGTGTGCCCTGGACCATGTGTGAATTTTCTTCATACCTATTAACATTTTGGGACTACGAACATTTTCACGAATGTGGTCATTTACGTAAAAGGGGTTTACCAACAATTTACACGCAAATTCGTTCTTCTCACGTTTCGTTACAATCTATCTCCTCAGCTTCGTTCACAAAATGCAGGACTCCTTGTAGTTCATAGAATTAAAAAAGTCACAGCAGGGGGAAAGGCCTTCTCATACATGGCCCCCTAGCTATGGAATAAACGCCCCATTTTAGTTCAAGATTCAGACACTCTCCAAGTCTAGTCTAAAAACATATTTTTTACACAGCCTTTTAATTAGACTTAGACTGGGATGCATGGTACTGGTTCCTGAGGCCAGAGTCTGGGGTCATGTCTGTCCTACCTGCCTTGTCATGCCATGGCCATATAGCTGAGATTGTCTGGTGGGCTGTCCGGCTAGGCCAGGCTTTTGTCTCTTTAATCTTGAGTTGTGCATTCTTGTTTTAGACTAAAGGCAGAGCCAGGGATTCATAATCAAAGAGTGTCATGGTGATCTGGGATGTTGCATTACTGTATTCTTCCCTCTCAAGTGCAATTACTCAGGTTTCTTGATTGCTGGGGAGTTGGGTGTCGATGTTTTTCCTTGACACTGTCGCCCTAGGCTTGCTCAATTTACAATTGGCCTTAGATAATAAAAGATTATAGACAATTGTAAAACCGCTTTGAGACAATGCTCCATTGTCAAAAAAAGAAAAAGCTATAGAATTAATTCTGACTGATGATGTGGCTCTCCAGTGCACATCATACAGAAACGACAGCTCAAAATGCCCTTAGGGTAAAGCATGTTCAGCTATGTGCAAAGTTGTGTTGTTGTCGGCATGGAGGAGCTTTGAATGTTAGTTGTATTAAATAATTATGCGGGTTCTGCTTTCTCTCATATGTGTCCCTTTTGATGACCATTCTTTTTGTCATTCTTTAAAGGTGAATTAAGAGTCATGTGTTTCCAACCAAAGTCTTGACAACCAAGTGGGGGTGGGGGGGCACCCTGTTATATTTAAAGAGCAGGGATCATAGTCTTTTCTTCAAAACATGTCTGTGGAAGTGTATCACAACATGAACAAAGGAGATTTCTGAAGATCTCAGAAAAAGAGTCAGATGTCAGAAAGACTGTGTACAAATGGTGGAAATGCGAGCCCTCCCCAATAGTGGTCAACTAACAGCAAGGCATGAAATAGTCCATAGTCACAGAGGAACCTATGGTAACTTCTAAGCAAGTAAATGCCTGTCTAACACAGGCTAATGTTCATTTTCATGAGTTTACCATCAGGAGAAGGCCGAACAAAAGTGGTCTGCATGGCAGATTACCAGAAGAAAGCCACTGCTCTCCATAAAAAAATATTGCTGCCTGTATGCAGTTTGCTAAAGATCACATGAACAGAAAGCTATTGGAAACCAGTGACTCCAAAACTTTTTGTTTAAGTGAAGTGTCATGTCTGGAAAAAGGAAGCCACTGCATTTCACCAAAACACCTTATCCCATCTGTGAAATATGTTGGAGGTAGTATCATAGTTTGGCCCTATTTTGCTGAATGTGGGTCAGGATGACTTGTCATCATTAAAAGAACAATGCATTCGAGCATATTCTATAGGAACATTTCAAGACATCTGCCCATGAATTGAATCTCAAGAGAAAGTAGGTCATGCAGCAAGACAACAATCCTGAGCACACAAGTTGTTCTACCAAAGAATGGAATGATGTTTCGAAATGGCCAAGTACTGACCTTAATCCAATAGAAATGTTTTGGAAGAACATGAAGTCTGGAGCTAATGTGAGGAAACCCACCAACATCAAAAGTTGAGGCTGTTTTGTATGGAGGAAAGGGCAAAATATTTTTTTTTCCAATGTGAAAGACTGATCAGTTACTGGAATATATAGTTGCAGTTATTGCTGCAGGAGGGGTTTCACTATACTAAAAGCAAAGTCTCACATACTTTTGCCACTTGCAGATATGGAATATTGGATCATTTTCCACACTAACTAAATGGCTAAGTATAATATTTTCATCTCATTTCTTTTATTGTGTTCTCTTTAAATGTGCCCTATGATGGATTGGCGCCCTGTCTAGGGTCGTTCCTGTCTAGCGCCCTATGTTGCCGGCTGGGCACTGGGTCTCCCGTGGCCCTGTTCAGGATTAAGCGGATAAGAAAGTGAATTAATTAAAGAATGAATCATTTTCTTATACATTTTTTGACAAACTGAAGATGCTCTGCCCATGTTTACTCCTCAAAGGCTCAGCCTTTTCTACCCAAATCATGATTATAATCAAATGTTGACAATACCTGTTTGAAATCATCATTTAGTTTTCTACCTCATTAATAGCTCTAAATTATTCCTGTACCAACTTTTTTTGGAATGTGTTGCCTGTACTAGTGTCAAGATCACTGATATTTTATTTATTTTTTTATTTGATTTTGTGTAATTTGCAAAAAAACATACTTTAAATATTTTAGCATATATCTCTGAACAAACATTGTTTTACGTGGGTCCTGAACCATCTTTGTTAAGAAATCTGGAGCTTGAGTAGACATGCAGGACTATTATTATATATATTATATTATATATATTCTAATCATGGTTTGGGCACAGCAGGTGCAATGCTAGCATGGACATACACAAACTCCAACTGAACTGTGCAATCAGTGTTTGAATGAGAGGGGTAAAATAAGAATCTCCTCTTCAGAGCTTCCTTTCATGCATTCATTGGCTTTTGCTGATCCACGTCATTGGTTTGTTCAGTCATTACTAATCGGTGAACATTTTATACATGCTGGACCATATCTAAGGATCTCTGGAACCTTAGAGATTGGCCTCAGATTGGGAAGATTGTATCGCTGAACATGTCAGTCATGACAGGCTTTTAAAGAGGATGATAATTGGCAGATTCCTGCCATGCACTAGGCATACTCATACTCAGGATCTGATTAAAAGAAACTGATTAAAAAACAAACATACAAAAAAAAACAAGCAACAGCAAAGCAAAGCTTTGGAAAGCTGAAAGAGAGGAACAGGGAGAGTAAGTGGGACAGGAGGAATGAGAATACCGGTGTGTACATTAGAGTCTTGTTTTTATATGGGACTGTTCCTTTCATTTATGTGACTCATTTATGTGCACATGCTCAGAAGAGCAGACTTGCGTCTACTCTGTCAACATATTAGGTTCTGCTAACAAATGTGGACCCATACTCATCCAAGTGGATATTCATAACTGGTTCTGGCATCAGAGAACTCTGATTGGGACATGTAGCCTGAGAGCTGTATAACTATACCCTATACTGGCAAAGGATGAAAAGCCCAGGTCCAGTTGGGGAACCATGTCCATTTGAGATAATAACAAGGGGCCTATGGGGTATGGCTATAGCTGTATGAACATACTGAGTGGTAAGCAGAGTGAGGCCTCATAAAGAGGCTGCTTCACAGAGCCTTCCTGTCAGAGCTCCTATTATCTCCTCCTGGAAAGACTTCAATGGAAGTCTTATCACCCTAATGGACAAGGAAGCAAGCAGTTCTGACAACACAGCCACCCCCACACAACCTCTAGCACATGTGCCCCTCTTCTGTGACAAGAACCTCTGAGTGGGGCCCCACAGAATATGTACCCAAGTGGTTCTTGTTTTGGAAATGCTTAAGCTCTTTAAACTTTTATACCTGTTATCCTAAAGCTCAGTCTTCTCAAACTCCTTTTCTTCATCCTTATTGAATCAACTGAAGGGACATAAGCTGATATTCATATATTACCATATTCACTGAAGTTCATTTATCATAGATTAATATGTCATTTTAAGAGATTGTCCATTGTGTCTATCCTAACCCGAGACTTGAGAATTAGCCCACAATAGTAAGTGAATGATTCCTTCAACCAAAAAATCTTCATTTGTTAAACATTTTATTTCCCTTCACTCAGGTGTCTAAGCTCTAAACTGCTGACCCTTTAGTATGGCTTTTCTCACATGGTGCTTTACATTAGGCAAAATACTTGCTTGAAAGATCTTATTCAAAACTTTAGTGGACCATTTGCGAAATTTTGTTCCAGTGATACATTCTTTTCCAAAAGACATAAAAAATTCTTTGGAACCTTTGGAGACAATGGAATATGTACTGTTAATCCCCACAGCAAATAAAACAAATTTAATGGGTAGTGGTTCAAAATAGTTAGTAGAAACTTTCTTTTCCAGAAAGTTGCTTAACCAGCTCATGTAGGATGCCATTCAGCCACATCTGTGGAATGTTTCTTAAATGATAACGTCTACACGCTCATGTACCATGTACCATTATGATTCCTTACCTTAATGATACTGTCTCATTTGCATTTGTAGTTATCACATCTCTCAGAGCTGCCATGGACCAAACTTGCAGCAATTGGTGACCAACAAAGAGACTAAAGTGTAGGACTGTGGTAGCCTAGCGGGTAAGGTACTGGACTCTGGCACTGGACACTGTTGGGTCCTTGAGCAAGACCCTTAGCCCACAATTGCTTGGATTGTAAGACTGTATCAATTGTAAGTCGCTCTGGATAAGGGCGTCTGCTAAATGCAAGTAAATGTAAATGTAAATGTAAATGTAAATGTAGCACAGCTTCTCCTCAGCATGTGCCTCTCAAAACTTAGGTATGTCAGGATTAGAAGTCAAAAGCAATAAGATTACACTATTGGTAGGTCTTTGATACCCTCATTAGTATTCAAATATGTGTAATCATAAGAACTGGGATTGCGCTATAGTTTTAAACTCGAGTTAAGAAATAGACTTTGAGAAACTAATTAAAATTAATAGAAATAACAGGGCCCTCTTTCATCACAAACATGTTGTATAAGAAGTATTAAAGGCAGTTGTTATAGTGCTAGCTACACTCCCTATATTATATATATATATATATATATATATATATATATATATATACTGCTCAAAAAATAAAGGGAATACTTGGAGTTATATTGTGCTGTTTAAGTGTTCCCTTTATTATTTTGAGCAGTATATATATATATATATATATATATATATATATATATATATATATATATATATATATATATATATATATATATACACACTGTAGACAGCTGTGTGTCTTTCCAGTAGTTTTTAAGAATCTGTTGTTGTTGAGATATTTTGTGTGCAATCTTATGTATCGTGATCAATATTGTATATCGTGAAAATGTCTTTAAATATTGTGATATACTATTTTTATCATATTGCCCACCCCTATACACAACCACATATCAGAAACCACTGGGTTTATATGAAAAATAAACAGCAGTGTTACTTGCATTTACCTTGACATTTATGTCATTGCAGACAGTCTAAACCCAAGATATTTCATGTTTTTTTTTCGACCAACTTCATTTCATTTGATAATAAACATCCATTTCTGAATTTCAGACCAGCAACACATTCCATAAAAGTTGCAGTGGAGACAATCTAGGGCTATTAATGGGGTAAAAATAAAGTTAGAATAATGATATATAATAATTGTGTCAACAGATTATAATCATGGTTTGGTACAACAGCAATATCCATGAGTCTCTGAGGAACAAAGGTGGGCAGAGGATATCCAGTTTATCCACAAATGCATGAGGAAATTATTGAAATGTTTATAAACGATGTTCCTCAAATAAAGATTGGAAGCGATTTTGATATTTCAGTTCTAACTTTTTGTGATTTGACTTGTTTTATGTTGAAAAATTCATGGACGTCCCTGGAAAGATGTTGTCTTGAAAGTAGCTTATGGTGCTTTAAAATCTCAATGTGTGTGTGTATATACACAGTGGTGTGAAAAAGTGTTTGCCCCCATCCTGATGTCCTGTTTTTTTGCATGTTTGTCACACGTAAGTGTTTCGGAACATTAAACCAATTTAAATATTAGTCAAAGACAACACAAGTAAACACAAAATGCAGTTCAATGTTTAAATGTTCAGTTTAAATGAAGGTGTTTATTATTAATGGAGAAAACAATCCAAACCTACATGGCCCTGTGTGAAAAAGTGCTCCCCGCCCCCCCTTGTTAAAACATAACTGGTTTATCACACCTGAGTTCACTGTCTCTAGCCACACCAGGCCTGATTATTGCCACACCTGTTCTTAATCAGGACATCACTTAAATAGGACCTGCCTGACAAAGTGAAGTACACCAAAAAACCCCTAAAAGCTACACATCATGCCAAGATCCAAAGAAATTCAGGAACAACTGAGAAAGTAAATAATTGAGATCTATCAGTCTGGAAAGGGTTATAAAGCCATTTCTAAAGCTTTGGGACTTCAGCGAACCACAGTGAGAGTCCGGGAGTGGCCGGCCGACCAAAATTACCCCAAGAGTGCAGCAATGACTCATCCAAGAGGTCACAAAAGACCCCACAACAACAACCAAAGAACTGCAGGCCTCACTTGCCTCAGTTAAGGTCAGTGTTCATGCCTCCACCATAAGAAAGAGACTGGGCAAAATTGGCCTGCATGGCAGAGTTCCAAGACGAAAACCACTGCTGAGCAAAAAGAACATTAAAGCTCGTCTCAATTTTTCCAGAACACAGCTTGATGATCCCCAAAACTTTTTGAAAAACATTCTGTGGACTGACAAGACAAAAGTTGAACCATTTGGAAGGTGTGTGTCCCATTTACATCTGGTGTAAAAGTAACACAGTATTTCAGAAAAAGAACATTATAGCCACAGTAAAATATGGTGGTGGTAGTGTGATGGTCTGGGGCTGTTTTGCTGCTTCAGGACCTGGAAGACTTGCTGTGATAAATGGAACTATGAGTTCTGCTGTCTACCAAAAAATCCTGAAGGAGAATGTCCGAACATCTGTTGATGACCTCAAGCTGAAACGAACTTGGGTTCTGCAGCAGGACAATGATCCAAAACACACCAGCAAGTCCACCTCTGAATGGCTGAAGAAAAACAAAATGAGACTTTGGAGTGGCCTAGTCAAAGTCCTGAGCTGAATCCTATTGAGATGCTGTGGCATGAGCTTATAAAGGCCGTTCATGCTGGAAAACCCTCCAATGTGGCTGAATTACAACAATTCTGCAAAGATGAGTGGCCAAAATTCCTCCGTAACGCTCATTGCAAGTTATTCAAACACTTGGTTGCAGTTGTTGCTGCTAAGGGTGGCCCAACCAGTTATTAGGTTTAGGGGGCAATCACTTTTTCACACAAGGCCATGTAGGTTTGATTTTTTTCTACCCTTAATAATAAACACCTTCATTTAAAAACTGCATTTTGTGTTTACTTGTGTTGTGTTTGACTAATATTTAAATTGGTTTGATGTTCCGAAACACTTAAGAAACACTGTATACTATATATAACACTATATATATATATATATATAAAAGATTCCATCACTTTGT
The DNA here is from genome assembly GCA_025084515.1 of Ancistrus triradiatus. NCBI lineage: Eukaryota > Metazoa > Chordata > Actinopteri > Siluriformes > Loricariidae > Ancistrus > Ancistrus triradiatus. Next base: position 15,071 of record JAJAGP010002095.1, read on the forward strand.
AGATATTTGATTGTCAACTGATATTAAGAAATGTACACAGAAATGTTAACAGAAATGTAGGATAATGCAATACGCAATTGGCCACCATCCTCTGTATTTGTGCCATCTTTCTGACATACTGTTGTGTTTAATATCTAGGTTATCTTTGCCTTCTTTCATCTGGCCATTGTGCTTTTAATCTCTAAGCCTGTATCTACTCAAGGCTCTATGTATTCTCTCTCTGTCTCTGGTGCTGTTTTTCACTTGGCTTCCTTAAAGAGATAGCGGGATTAGGGTGATTGCATCTTTTTCTCCTTTATCATTCTAAGGCTTCTGGGATAAGCAGGGCGTATGAATCCATCTCCCCAATGTTTCACTGTTTTTGGAGGTGCCGTCCTATAATATTTTTCAAACTGCTCTGATTTCTAACGTATAGGTAATGTGCCTTGGATCTGAAATGTTAGAAATAGGTCAGACAGTAGTAAGTGTTTTAATATTCAAACAGACTATCAGGAATGAAAAGTTTGGCTTCATTGAGGTATAAATGTATACATGGTCTAACTTAAAAACAAAAAAATGTATACATTTTATTTAGCAGGGCTACTACTTTAGATATTTCTGTTTGCCAGCCCTTGAAACTCACCCATCTTCAGGACAATGGTCTCTTACATGGTTGAACTTCTGCCAAACAGAACCACAAGTGACAGCCCCCTAGTGGTTGATAAATGCACATTTGTGTGACTTATATACAGCAAATTAGTAGCAAACCATTGTCGCCAGTGTATGGCAGTAGAACTTTCATCCAACTTTTGTACTCATGAGATAAAGGTGTGAATGAAATATCACAAATACAGTGGTGCTTGAAAGACTGTGAACCCTTTAGAAGTTTCTATATTTCTGCATAAATATGACGTAAAACATCATCAGGTTTTCACACAAGTCCTAAAAGTAGATAAAGAGAACCCAGTTAAACAAATGAGAGAAAAATATTATACTTGGTCATTTATTTATTGAGGAAAATAATCCAATATTACATATTAGTGAGTGGAAAAGGTATGTGACCTTTTGCTTTCAGTATCTGCTGTGACCCCCCCTGTGCAGAAATAACTGCAGTTAATCGTTTCCTGTAACTGTTGATCAGTCCTGCACACCGGCTTGGAGGAATTTTAGCCCATTCCTCCGTACAGAACAGCTCTGGGATGTTGGTGGGTTTCCTCACATTAGCTGCTCACTTCAGGTCCTTCCACAACATTTCCATTGGATTAAGGTCAGGACTTTGACTTGGCCATTCCAAAACATGAACTTTATTCTTCTTTAACCATTCTTTGGTAGAACGACTTGTGTGCTTAGGGTCGTTGTCTTGCTGCATGACCCACCTTCTCTTGAGATTCAGTTCATGGACAGATTGTCCTTTAGAATTCTCTGATATCATTCAGAATTCACTGTTCCATCAATGATGGCAAGCTGTCCTGCCCAGATGCAGCAAAACAGGCCCAAACCATGATACTACCACCACCATGTTTTTCCACAGATGGGATAACGTTCTTATGCTGGAATGCAGTGTTTTCCTTATTCCAAAAAAGGTTTATTTTGGTCTCACCCATCCACAAAACATTCTTCCAATAACCTTCTGGCTCGTCCACGTGATCTTTAGCAAAACTGCAGACGAGCAGAAAAAGTTTCTTTTTGGAGAGCAGTGGCTTTTTCCTCGTAACCCTGCCATGCACACCATTGTTGTTCAGTGTTCTTCTGATGGTGGACTCATGAACATTAACATTAGCCAATGTCAGAGAGGCCTTCAGTTGCTTAGCACCCTGAGGTCCTTTGTGACCTCACCAACTATTACACACCTTGCTCTTGGAGTGATCTTTGTTGGTCGACCACTCCTGGGGAGGGAAACAATGGTCTTGAATTTCCTCCATTTGTACACAATCTGTCTGACTGTGGATTGGTGGAGTCCAAAACTCTTTAGAGATGGTTTTTGTAACCTTTTCCAGCCTGATGAGCGTCAACAACTCTTTTTCTGAGCTCCTCAGAAATCTCCTTTGTTCGTGCCATGATACACTTCCACAAACATGTGTTGTGAAGAGCAGACTTTGATAGATCCCTGTTCTTTAAATAAAACAGGGGTGCCCCCTCACACCTGATTGGCATCCCATTGATTGAAAACACCTGACTCTAAATTTCACCTTCAAATTAACTACTAATCCTAGAGGTTCACATACTTTTGCCACTCACTAATATGTAATGTTGGATCATTTTTCCTCAATAAATAAATGACCAAGTATAATATTTTTATCTCATTTTTTTAACTGGGTTCTCTCTTTATCTACTTTTAGGACTTGTGTTGAACATCTGAATCATGTTTTACGACATATTAGGCAGAAATATAGAAAATTCTAAAGTGTTCACAAACTATCAAGCACCACTGTATCTATTATTCATACCTACTTACTCCAAGTGAGTGTTACAGGTAGCTGGGGCTTAAACCTCATTCAGAACCTACCCTAGACAGGGCACCAACTCATTGCAGGGTATGTGCACACACACACACACACACACACACACACACACACACACAGAAACACTTTAGAGTGACCAGTACAACAACTGATTCTTTGGAATGTGGGAGGAAATCATAGTATCCAGAGAAAACCCACACTGATACAAGGAGAAAATGTAAACTCCACACAGTTGGAATCCAGGCCAGGGATTGAAATGGAGAACTCAGGAGCTGAGGTGACAGTACTAGCCATGTGTGCCACCGTACAGCCCTTTATTATGTTCATGTTCAGTTGTATTATTATTATTGTTATTATTATTATTATCATTATTATTGTATTCTGTAATCTGAAAAACTGCCACAATTTCTGTTGTTCACCGTCTCTGCCTGCAGTTACAAGCAAGGTTCTATAGATGGCAGTGGGAGACCATAAAAAATGGTTTAGAAGCCAAGCTCTGGGGCCTAGAGGAGGGTCTTTTCTTAAGGTGGACCAGAACAGTTGTAGTGGAATAGTGGAGGTTTCATGAGAAGCAGTAGAAGAATCATATTGTTTTGTTCTCAGTGATTTCTAAAGACATTTTCAGCCCCAGTCAGAATATGCAATAGATAGCATATAATGATTCTCAGTGATTCTCTTGTCTATATGAAAAACAAGGAACAAACAATGTTGATTTGTGTGTTACTAATATTACATGGGGAATAATTTCAGACAACTATTAAGTCTTTAACATGTTATTTCTGTGGAGGTTTTGTCTGGTTTTGCAATGACTTATGTGCTTATGTGTATGTTCCCTGTACACAACATCTAGCTCTGTGTCTTATGTGTACATGCATGTGATTAACAGCATGTAAAGCAGAATATATTTGTTTATGGCTGCATTTGCAGTTCTCTTTTGAAAACAGTAAAGACTAATTTGTGAATCTTCCATTGTGTGTGTGCCTGTGCGTGCATGTGTGTGTGTGTGTGTGTGTGTGTGTGTGTCTGTGGGTGGTTGTGTTGATCCCTCTGGCTGATTGGTGACAGGCTGTGTCCTGGTCCCAGTTGGTGGAAGCTAACACAGTAAAGTAGATTAATTTCTCTCTCTCTCTTTCTCACTCTCTTTGCATCGCTTTCACCACAAAGGCCAGGCTGGTTTCCACAGGCGGAGGATTAACAGTAACTGGCCAGCTGGTGGGTTTTCTCTCACTCACACACTCACATCTTTGTGGATACACTAAAACCTTGCAAAATCTATTAAATTCCTAATCTGTTAATATGAATGAGTTTAAGAGTAGAACAAGTAGAAAAGTAGAATGTGAGTGCACTGATTAAAACAAAGGACAAGGAGTAAGCCAGGACCTTTTTGGTATTCAGCATGCCCACTCACATTCATTTTGCCAGAGGCACCAGTACAAATTATGATCATCCATCCCAAATGACACAGGGAACTCCATGGGCCACCTGTAAGCATCTCTTCACTTGTCCATCGGTTTGTTTTTATTTATATATATATATATTATATAGATATATATTATATATATATATATATATCTATATTATATATATATATTCTATATATATATATATATTTATATATATATATAAAATGGTGAATCCATCAGTCATTCTTTATCCAACATATGTAATAGAACACCTTCCTTCAACGCTTGATATCCTGTTGACCTAGTGATTGTTCTTGCGTATGAGTGATCAGGTAACATGGGAAGTTATTTTGTCTGACCTCATATAAGGAAGTACTTAGCTCAGAATGTTTTGTTGTGTCAGACTACTTGATATAGACTATAGATTTGTGCAGCGATTTATGTCTAAAGACGAAAATGTAGTTTATTTGTACAGGGATTGATAAGCAACACTACTCTGTGTGTTTGGGTGCCTTAGGATCTGTTCATTAGTCTGTCTGCAACCGTTTGTGAGAGTAAACAGATCCATACATGTTTATGTGACCTTTGTCCCTTGACCCCTGTTGGGCAAGAGGCTGTGCCTGTGGAACCATGCTGTGTGTCTGAAGGCATACTGTCATGTAAAGCTTATGGATAACACAGCAACAGTAGCCAAAGCAAAAATATCAGCAGACCTCCGAGATCAGACCTTGACTGGCACGACCCCTGACTCATGAGTTCTCTCTCTCTCTCTCCCTTTGTCTGTCTCCCTCTCTCACTCTCTCTAACTCTCTCCCACACACACATACACACACACATGAACAAACATGTTTGGATTTTCACACTACTCTCAAAGTCCTTAGTTCTTGTACCTGCAGGGACTGCACTTACACTGGACTAAATAATGCTCAGTAACTTGTTTATATTTTCTGTCTTAGTATATTCTCTGTTTTATATTTCTAGCGTTTACCTTTTGTGTATTTAACCAATTTATTCTTATAAATATAATATTTATGTAATTTCAAATTACATTATATATTACACATACAGTGGGGCAAAAAAAGTATTTAGTCAGCCATTGATTGTCTCCTACTTAGAAAGATGAGAGAGGTCTGTAATTTTCATCATAGGTACACTTCAACTATGGGAGACAAAATGAGAAAAAAAAATCCAGGAAATCACATTGTAGGATTTTTAAAGAATTTAATTGTAAATTATGGTGGAAAATAAGTATTTGGTCAATAAATTTGATTCAACTCAGTACTTTGTAACATAACATTTGTTGCCAATGACAGAGGTCAAACGTTTCCTGTAAGTCTTCACCAGGTTGGCACACACTGTAGCTGGTATTTTGGCCCATTCCTCCATGCAGATCTCCTCTAGAGCAGTGATGTTTTGGGGCAACACGGACTTTCAACTCCCTCCACAAATTTTCTATAGGGCTGAGGTCTGGAGACTGGCTAGGCCACTCCAGGACCTTGAAATGCTTTTTACGGAGCCACTCCTTTGTTGCTGGAGCGGTGTGTTTGGGATCATTGTCATGCTGGAAGACCCAGCCATGTTCCATCTTCAATGCTCTCACTGATGGAAGGAGGTTTTGGCATAAAATCTCACGATACATGGCCCCGTTCATTCTTCCCTTAACACGGATCAGTCGTCCTGTCCCCTTTGCAGTAAAACAGCCCAAAGCATGATGTTTCCACCCCCATGCTTCACAGTAGGTATGGTGTCCTCCAAACACGACGAGTTGAGTTTTTCCCAAAAAGTTCTATTTTGGTTTCATCTGACCACATGATATTCTCCCAATCCTCTTCTGGATCATCCATATGCTCTCTGGCAAACTTCAGACAGGCCTGGACATGTACTTACATCAGGTCCCTCCGTGTAGTTCTGGGGTTTTTCCTCACGGTTCTCATTGATCATTTTGACCCACGGGATGAGATCTTGCATGGAGCCCCAGATCAAGGGAGATTATCAATGATCTTCTTTGTCTTCTATTTTCTTACAATTGCTCCAACAGTTGATTTATTGACACCAACCTGCTTGCCTATTGTAGATTCACTCTTCCCAGCCTGCTGCAGGTCTACAATTTTCGTCCTGGTGTCCTTCGACAGCTCTTTGGTCTTGGCCATGGTTGAGTTTGGAGTCTGACTGTTTGAGGCTGTGGACAGGTGTCTTTTATACAGATAATGAGGTCAAACAGGCGCCATTAATACAGGTAACGAGTGGAGCACAGAAGAGCTTTCTGAAGAAGACGTTACAGGTCTGTGAGAGCCAGAAATCTTCCTTGTTTGTGGGTGACCAAACACTTATTTTCCACCATGATTTACAATTAAATTCTTCAAAAATCCTACAATGTGATTTCCTGGATTTTTATTTCTCATTTTGTCTCTCATAGTTGAAGTGTAGCTATGATGAAAATTACAGACCTCTCTCATTTTTCTCATTTTTGCCCCACTGTATAGCAGCTAGACTGCACAAGGAGGCTGGGTCTTTTTTTGAGTCTTGGTAAGTCCACAGTTAGGGTGCATTAAGTCACTTTAAAACTTAGCACAGTAATGAGTTGTTCCCTTTTCAGACAAATGTTATTGTAAAACAGCTTTGTTTTAGCACAAATGTTCACTTAATTGCTTCATTTTGATTTGATCCAATTCATTTTCTTACTTGACTTTCTGCTTTTGTTTGGTTGTTGCTTCACTGTGCTAATGTTTTAATCACTCATATCAAAGCTGTTTGCATGTCATACCTAGTTACGGATCAGCTCCTTTTCAAAATCAAAGCAGCATTTTAATTACTTAATCAAATCATTTAATAAAATAATGCTGCAATTGTATTAAGTTTCAACTTGGTAAATTGGCACTTCAGACGTCAACCTTGGGAATTCTCTACACTCAACTCTCACGTGGATAACTAGCTGTACATTCGTTGGTAAATCTGTTGGTTTGAATTGGGTTTTGTTTAAACAATTGGATACATTTCACTTTTAGATAGAATTGGATTCTGTAATGCATTTGTTGAAATTGCAAATGCCTATTTAGGAAGTGATTTCCTTCAAGTAACCCATCATCCTACTGTCTTTTCAACATGCAAATCCATTCTTGTTTGTTGGCAGTGGTTCATACCACCCATCCAAAAACTAGCTGTACACTTTACTTGGCCAAAATCATCAAGACATATAATATGATTACTTAGATCAGCATGAAAAGCTAAAATTTGTATGACGGAGGATATTGCATAACAGAGAAATCAACTTTAGAAAGAATACTTCTTTTAAAGGTTATTGCACTGTCAGTACAGTTACATGATAATAAAAGATTCAGTGTTTGTATTTAGATCACATTCCGAAGCATTTAGGTGCACATGCATTGACTCGCAGATGGATGAATGAAAAAAAAGTGCCCTGGCTATATCTGTGATAATGTTTAGACAACTTCTAGAGCAGCACATACTCAGACAGCATTTTAGCTGTTTAATAATTAAATGCATATTCTATTTGTGGAGAAAAATCATACACCACATATTGATTCTACATCCTTTACTCCAAAGTCTCAAACAGTGCTCTGCCCATCAGACCAACTTCAAGCTACCTAACACAGCTCTTACCCACTAATAACACCAAATAGCACAATGAACCTATTTATCCCTCTCCCCTATTACCACATTTCAGCAATATCTCTGCGCTCAAGTGCAATAAGACAGAGACAGTGAGTGTGGTGTTTAAGTTAAATATCACATTGTGTTCAGCAGATCCTTCCATGCTTCGCTGAAGTGTTTGTAAATCAGCGAGATGCTTCCTCTACATAAGCTGTGAGATGACATGTTGTCAGATGCTAGTGATAATAAGGGTTAAGCTATTCTCTTCTAGCTACCCTTACAGCACAGTACTCTATGGTCCCTGCTAACATAGGAACTTTTGCTTCCATCGAAATTCTTAACTATTTTACATAGGTTAATTTTTCATGCCGATTTCATCAGTTGCTCAAATATGCTGTACAACCCTGTCACCTACGTCAGATACACTAAGCCATCAGCATTGCAAGCTACAGCATTGCAAGCACTCAAGTGCTGAGAAGCTTCATCCTGGACTGAACTGAGTCTTAAAGAGACTTATTAAAGAACTGACTTCATCAACTGCACCTGTGACTGGGAAAGAGGGGAAGCTCACTCATGGCCGAAAGATTAATTAGTGTAAACACTGGCTTCTGAAAGCAAAAGGAGTGAACAATTGCTTATTAAACAAAGCCTCATTTAAGTTACACAAATAACCTGCACACAAATTTACATTTAGGGTTGTCAGAACCCCAGGCAAGTTGAGCCTAGATAATCATGTTGTTGATGTGTCTAAATCCCACTCACACTCTCAGCTGCAAAGGTTATTTTAAAATTAATGGCAATTAGGGGCATGTATCAGCAATGATAAGTGGTCTGAGAATTAGCATAGTGATATGTGATACAGGGCGGCACAGTGGCTCGGCGAAAAGCACTGACACCTCACAGCAACTACTAACTATTATAATACTGAATGCAATTTCTGTCAATTTCCCCAACAATGCAAACACAAAAAACTACTTTCTACTTTTCTAGATGACCCAGTAGTGTTTTTGTAAGGCCTATGAGTTTGATAATACTTCAATATAATTTGAAGAAATGTTATACATTAAGTTGGCTCTCTGCTTAGGTTGTCTTAACTAATACTTGATAAAAAAATATGTATATACCCCTGGTATTTTGACCAGGAGTGCCCAAACTTTTGTAATAGACTATACAGTTGTGGTATATGTGTCTACTAAGCCCTTGAGCAAGGCCCGCAATCCAAAATTACCTGATGTACAGGGAAAGGAGACAGACACAGAGCAGGGGGCAAGCACGGTGGGGCATTGCAAAGGAGGCACAAATATTGGTTCTCATGGGTAGCCTGAGGATCAAAGGCGACAGGATGGTGCTCCTAACAGGACTCCTAGGAGGCCAGGATCCCAGGCATGAAAGCCTTAGGGGCTGTAGGCAGGAGCCACCAGAGATGAGACAGAGGCAACAGGTGACAAAGTAGGGGCTGCAGGGACCAGCATCGGGCTGAGCATGGAGCAGTGTCATGCCCAAGAGAGTATCTGGGGTCACTATGGCAATGTCAGGAGAATCAAGGGCCAAAGCTGTGATGTCAGGAGTGGCCAAGTGCTGGCTTGGCATGTGCTGAGGCACTCCACTTCCTCCTATTCTTTTCGGCAACATGAGAAAGAGGTGGGGCTAAACTCACTATAAGGTTAGGGGAGGGTGATACTCCCACCAGAAGTCAGACATTTGTACTCATCCACATGCTGCAAAGTACTGGAGGCACACTACGTCATCATGTGCACCGGGTCTTCTGTCACTCTTGGTTCAGGGAAAGGAGAAAGGCATGAAACGACACAAGAAAGTTTACTGAATGAAAACAGAGAGGCTATGTGACTAGGCTAAACAGAGACAGGATGTAACCAGTGAAGCTAGGTGGGTAGGCTAACACAGACACAATGATAATGCAGATAGAGATGCTAACATACAATGTTGATGCAACTAGACAATGTGTTAACAGTAACAAGACACAGCACTGGGATAATAGAGATTATCAGGCAATACAAATCCAGACAGCTAACATGGAAATCACAAAACGGGAACAAGAAAGCATGTACCAGGAGCAAGAGGGAACACAACAGTACATATAAACATATAAACAAATAAACATATATACATAAAAAGAGGAACACATAAACCATAACAAACTGGAACAGGAGCCGGGGACAGGCACCAGCACAGGAATCAGGACAGGAAACAAACGACAGATAACAAGGACTGACAAGGAAAAGAATGGGAAAGGTGGTTTATATAGGGAGAACACAGCAGTTGTGTAACTTGTATAACTGCATCAGTTGTCGCTCTGGATAAGGGAATCTGCTAAATGAATGTCAATGTACTATACAATGCTTGCACAGAAATGAACATCACAAGAATGCCTCATTTAACAGGTAAGCACAATTTCTTAGATATCAGTCCAAAACTCTGGCATGTCTTAACAATGTTCTTTAAAACCATTTCCAATAATTGCAGAACTGCCATCACTAAACAAACATTAAGAACACTGACATGGCAATCTTTTGCTGGGGGTTCCCCTTGTTCTTAGTTCTTTTCCAACTTGCAATACCATACAACCTTGTCATTGATGCCAACTAAAAGCTTGCATGAAAATGAAATGAGCATGCAGCATGCAAAAGTTCATTGTATCAAAGAGATACATGAGGAACTAGAAGCTTTCCATTTAAAAAAACATTAAAGGCAGGAATAATTCATAATATTGCATAGTTTTTTCCAACCAATGGTTGTGAAAATGGCATCTAACATCAGATCACTTATCTAGAATTTGAAGAATTTTGGATGATAATGGTGGACAGCGTTCCATAGTTACACAGGTATCTGCAGCATTCCCAGTGGAGCTGTAGAGACTTCAGAAGAAGTCCACTATTACATGTATAGATATCCTTTTATGATTCATGGCTAGTCTTAAACTGTTAATAAGTCAAAGCTCAAGGTTATGCCTGAAATGCATACTCCAAACTTCACATTCTTATCATCTCTAAATCCATTAGAATGTGATGCTACAATCTACCTCTTTAAGTACTTATGTGTGTCCTGTTTAACCAATACATGCATTTGAGTGGAACATTAGTAGATTTAGAAAAGGTTGCCATTGCTATCACTTCTTTCCTCCGTCCATCAGCACTTTTCCACTGCAAATTATCATTGCAAATCAGAAACTGTGGGACTCCATTGGTCTGACTAGTTTACGTGCAATCGGCCTTCTTTTGGTGTTCCTATCAGGCTGTTTGTGTTCTTCCTGATTTCAAGAAATAAAAGAGCAAAGTGCAATGAGATGGATTGCAGTCAATCTATCACTTTCAAACACATCTGTGAGAAAGACTTGCACACGTGCCATACTGCTGCAGCTGCAAAGAAAAACATGTGCTGACATGCCTTTGTGGGGCACACTGAGCTAGAACACATCATCCTTATCCATGAACACTAGTCATAAAAGTCAAATAGTGGACTTAGAGGCTGTTATTCTATTCTGATACAATGGTTGTGCCATATGGAGTTGACCATATTTTTTTAATGGAAACATGTAAGTTTAAATATTCTATTCAATATGAAAACAACCTGTTGAGCTCATCCTGATTATATACTATATTCAGGGTGTCCAAAAAGGTTTACACACTTTCATTTTATACTTTCATATGAGAGAATAAATGTTATTGACAATAAATAAGCATTTTGGGAACTCCTCATACATCCAATTTCTAAACTATATAACATATTGAGTCCTAGCCACATCCTTACAATAGATCTGCAATGACTTCATGTCACCAGATCCATGCATGGTTTTACACTTCTCAGTAAAACCTTGTGTATGTGGGAAACTATCTTATAAATGTATCACTGAGTTCATGTTGGACCGAGCTGGAGGTAGGTCTAGGGACAAAATGATTTCCAAACCAATGGAGATTCCAGAACATATGGGTATTTTTCTGTAATTGACTTAAACCCCAACTAACCCGGTGCCACAGTTATCTATTTGAGCTTGATAGCGGAAGAGAGGTAAATCCAAACTTATAAAGCACTTAAGAAGCCCCTCATCAACCATTCAAAACCTCCATATAATAACTGCTTTCCATGACTACCTCAAGATGTACTTCCACACAGACTGTGATTTGTGTTTGGCTCTTTTGTGATACATTCCATTTTAATTAAAGTGTTGTGATATAAAGAAGCTAGGCCCCAAAAACAATGCTGCACTATCATCTTCTCCCGAGGAGACATTTAAGGACAGATACTCACACATGAGTTAGGAAGGTGTCTGTTGTGGGTGATTTAATATGAACCACTCCCCCAAAGAGCACAATAGTGGATTTATTCTCAGAGACTTAGTGAATACATTTTGGATGAAACTATGCTTGCTTCAGGCTAAAGGAAAGATGAGTTACTCTAAGTACACCCTACTGTCTGAGATGACAGCAGTGTTTTAGTATATATAACTGAAAGATTGTGAGCTTTTCCGTGCTAGGAGATTAGTGTATAATATTTTGAGTCTTTCTTGTTACACTAATTGGGAGCACAATTCTGAGCTAAAACGAAGGTAATATTAAGAGTCATATCTTTATAACAACAAAGACTTGTGTCAAAGTTGTTATGAATCAAGACAATCATTGTCAGCTGGTGAATACAAGATACCTCTTTGGGTTTTCTGTATTTCTCTCCTATTAGACATAACCTTTATATTCATTGCATAATAAAAAATAAGAAGCTAATGTGTTCCAAAAGTAGGGGTGTCTGTTAACATGTCTGATTGTGTTCTCACATGTTCAGGTGGTGGACTTGCTTTACTTTGCAAAATTGTTTAAATACATATATCTGATCTATACTAACAAAAAATAGACAAACAGACTTCATGTGGTTTATTTTAAGTAACTGATATGGAATTACAGATCACAAAACTGGTCCCGAAATACCAACCGGTGGAATTTGTGAATTTTTCAGTTGTTATTTTCAGCTGTATAGATTTCAATTACAAATTAACTTTGACTTATAAAACAGATAGCATTTCTAGTAATGTCAGCCACAGGTTGAATTCAGTTACGCTATGATGCTGCCTTTTGACATATCCAAAACAGCCATTTTACTGATCTAAATGCTGGATGTTTCAGCTTTCCTGAAAATTGATCTTCCATCCCTATCTAAAGCTATTCTTATTTGTCTACAGTCACATTTTAAACTTTCCAGTTTAAAGCCATACTGACCCAAACAATGCCACCAGTTACAGTAGTGTTTTGGTAAGTATGGAAGATCCTGATCGGGTAATGGTGCAATCCAAGAAAATCCTATAAACACTAGGGTGGAGGTGAGAATCCTTGCTGGACAGAGTACCAGCTTATTGCAAGGCTTCACCCAGTCATTCATTTAATTACACACAATGACAATTAACATCGGACAATCCATCTGCTGGCATGAATTTGCAAATTAGTAGGGGATAGAAGTGCCTGGAGGAAACACATCTAAACATGGGGCAAACATGTCAAACACTAAAAAGAAACAGTGACCTACAGTGGTGCTTGAAAGTTTGTGAACCCTTTAGAATTTTCTATATTCCTGCATTAATATGACCTAAAACACCATCAGATTTTCACACAAGAACTAGGAGAAAGCCACTGCTCTCCAAAAAGAACATTGCTGCTTGTCTGCAGTTTGCTAAAGATCATGTAGACAAGCCAGAAGGCTATAGGAAAAATGTTTCAGTACCAGTTATAGCCCCATACATGATGTTCATCCACTGCAGCTCCACTCAAGCTGCTTCCGTCATCAGCTCCAGCCCCATCATACCCGGGCCACTTAATGCCGATGTGCATATTTCACATTTTATTCAAACTTTGACTCCATGACTTTAGTTTCGCTCTTAGATTTATCATCTTCTCCGCCCAAGGAGGTTGGGTCCCTTTTTGAGTCTTCGTCCTCCCAAGGTTTCTTCCTATAACACTCAAGGAGTTTTTCCTTGCCACTGTCGCCCTAGGCTTGCTCAATTTGGGATTGGACGTAGTTATTAGGAGATCATCTAAACTTGTAAAGTTGCTTTGAGACAATGCTCCATTGTAAAAAGCGCTATATAAATAGATCTGACTTGACTTGACTTGTTTTGTTGATGGATGAGACCAAAATAGAACAGCGTTATGCTTGGAGAACAAAAAACAGTGTATTCCAGCATAAGAACCTTCTCCCATCTGTGAAACATGGTGGTGGTAGTATCATGGTTTGGGCCTGCACAGGGGGTCACACCAGATACTGAAAGCAAAGGTTCACATACTTTTACCACTCACTAATATGTAATATTAGATAATTTTTCTCAATAAATAAATGACCAAATATAATATTTTTGTCTCATTAGTTTAACTGGGTTCTCTTTATCTACTTTTAGGACTTGTGTGAAAATCTGATGATGTTTTAGGTCATATTTATGCAGAAATATAGAAAATTCTAAAGGGTTCACAACCTTTCAAGCACCACTGTAGAACATCAGGATCCAGATGCTTTGCCATACTAATCTTAGTTCTACACTATCATGAGCTACATGATAATTCCACTACAGTAAATTATTGTACCTGGCAGTCCTTACACTGAAAGCCACAATTGTCAAAGTCCGGATAAATAATAAATACACATGGACACTGGGAAGAGAGTCCGAGGGTTTGATTGAACCAAAGTAGCAGGAGATGTATTATATAAGACGGTGTAAATGGTTTGGCTAATTTTATTTTATGTATGTTGCCTGAGTATATGTTTTTTATTCAGAATTTTATTTCATTGCAGACAGTATGAACCCAGTATATTTTATGTTTTGTGTGGTCAACTTTATCTGTTATTCATTCCTGGATTCCAGGTCTGTAGCACATTCCCCCCCAAAAATTGGGATTAGGGCAGATTAGGGCTAGTAATTATGTGATTTCAAACACGCGATACAGTGGCTTGGTGGGAAGAACTGTGCTGCTGGCTAAGCACCAGCTCTTCCGCATCCCTGTTCGGGAATAAACGGATATGAAAGTGAATGAATAAATATGAATGATTATCAAACAGATAATATCAAGAGGTGATTGTAATCATGATTTGGTACAAAAGCAGTATCCATGAAAGGATGAGTCATTGAGGAGCAAAGGTTATAAAATTATTGATTTGTTTAATACAGTGTTCCTCAAAAACAATTGGAGGGCATTTTCATATTTCAGTCCTAACTTTTTCTGATTTGGCTTGTTTTTCATTGTCTTGTTGAAAAATGCATGGACGTCCCTGGAAAAGATGTCATCTTGAAGGCAGCATACAGTATGTTGCTCTAACATCTCAATGCACTTTTCTACATTTCCCCCGATTCCTTGAATTGTTAATGATATTATGCACTGTAGAGGAAGAAATATGCAAATCCCTTTCCTTCTTTCTTGTACATTGTTTTTAAACATTTACATAAATGTTAATAAATTGATTTTCTCTTTTTCTTGCATTTTGTGACAAACTGGAGATCCTCTGCCCATCTTTACTCCTCAAAGATACTGCTTTTGTACCAAATCACATCATTATCAGTTTATCCAGGAGAAACATTGCTGGCTTCATCCTAGTCAAAACATATCCTGCAAAATTCAATAACAAATGAATCAATACAACCTCAGCATGTGTGTAATTTCTCTTTAAAAGTAAGATCTCTTTAAAAGTCCTTTGATTGGATTAGTCTTATTTTCCAGTTAGATAAGAGATACTCCTGGTCTACTCAGTGATGTCTAGTACTCGTGTCTCTCATAATTTTATGCAAGTAGCATTCCTATCCTTGTCTGAGTAAACATTTTGCACCCGTGAGGAGACAGGCCTCATCTTTCAAATCACTCCCTCTGAACTAGATGAAGTATCCAGAGACATAAGAGACTTAATTCATAGTTGTAATACAAGACCTGATGGCACCATCAAAGAATATGTTTCAGTCATTCATTATATATATGTTTTTGCCTTCAGAACAGAACTCTTTGTGGCATAGATTCAACAATGTGCTGGAAAATTCCTGAGATTCTAGTCCATATTGACATGACAGCATCACACAGTTGCTGCAGATTTGTCGGCTACACATCTATGATACAAATCTCTCGTTCCACCACATCCCAAAGGTGCTCTAATGGATTGTGATCTGGTGACTGTGGAGGTCATTTGAGTACAGTGAACTCATTGTCTGGTTCAAGAAACCAGTTTGAGGTGATTTGAGCTTTGTGACATGGTGCATAGAAGATCTGTACAATGTGGTCAAAAAGGGATGGACCTGGTTAGCAGCAATACAAATGTAGGCTGTGGTGTTTAAACAATGCTCAATTGGTATTAATAGGCCAAAAATGTGCCAAGAAATACAGTGGTGCTTGAAAGTTTGTGAACCCTTTAAAATGTTCTATATTCTTGCATAAATATGACCTAAAACATCATCATATTTTAACACAAGTCCTAAAAGTAGATAAAGAGAACCCAGTACATATTAGTGAGTGGCAAAAGTATGTGAACCTCTAGGATTAGCAGTTCATTTGAAAGTGAATTTAGAGGCAGGTGTTTTCAATCAATGGGATGACAATCAGGTGTGAGTGGGCACCCTGTTTTATTTAAAGAACAGGGATCTATCAAAGTCTGCTCTTCAGAACACATGTTTGTGGAAGTGTATCATGGCACGAACAAAGGAGATTTCTGAGGACCTCAGAAAAAGAGTTGTTGATGATCATCAGGCTGCAAAAGGTTACAAAACCATCTGTAAAGAGTTTGGTCTCCACCAATCCACAGTACAAAAGGAGGAAATTCAAGACCATTGTTACTCTCCCCAGGAGTGGTTGGAAGGGGTGTAATAGTTGGCGAGGTCACAAAGGACCCCAGGGTAACTTCTAAGCAACTGAAGGCCTCTCTCACATTGGCTAAGGTTCATGAGTCCACCATCAGAAGAACACTGAACAACAATGGTGTGCATGGCAGGGTTGCAAGGAGAAAGCCATTGCGCTCCAAAAAGAACATTTCTGCTCGTCTGCAGTTTGATACAGATCATTTGGACAAGCCAGATGGCTATTAGAAGAATGTTTTGGGAACAGATGAGAACTTTTAGGTTTAAAAGAATCGCATTATGTTTGGAGAAAGGAAAACACTGCATTCCAGCATAAGAACCTTATCCCATCTGTGAAACAAGGCGGTGGTAGTATAATGGTTTGGGCCAGTTTTGCTGCATCTGGGCCAGTACGTCTTGCCATCAATGATGGAACAATGATTTCTGAATTCTATCAGAGAATTCTAAAGGAAAATGTCAAGACATCTGTCCATGAACTGAATCTCAAGAAAAGGTGGGTCATGCAGCAAGACAACGACCCTAAGATAAAACCCTGAGGAGATAATCAGATTAATTTGTGAAATATGGAAGTTTGGGTGAATGCGCATATGTTTGGGCAAAATTAAATGGACAGACGAAGGGATGATTACCTTGTTGACAGTAAATGGACCAATGAACCTGGAGCCGAGAGCCAGACATGTTGGCCGGGGTTGATGATGGGGCCCGGTCTTTGGCGCCGCTTCGCAGTTGTGCAGTGCCATGGGCCTTGTTGAGGGCAGCCCTGGTGGTCCTCCACGTCTTCCGGCAGCGACGAAGGGGGCTGGCAATGGAAGAGACTGCCACGTCGAGTTCTTGGTCCGGGAGGAGGGGTGGAAGGTAACCCAAAGACGCCTCAAACGGTGAAAGGCCCGTGGCGGAGTTGGCCAGCGTGTTGTGGGCGTATTCGGCCCAGGCCAGCTGTGAGCTGGTCCTTTGCCCTCAGACATTGCAGAGTGGCCTCAATCTCCTGGTTGGCCCTCTCGGCCTGCCCGTTAGACTCCGTATGGAAGCCAGACGTAAGACTCACCACGACCCCCAGGGCCTTGCAAAATGACCTCCACACCTGGGAGACAAATTGGGGCCCCCTGTCCGACACAATGTCTACTGGGATGCCGTGGACCTTGAAGACCTGGTCAAATAGTATCTTGGCCATCTCCGAGACCGTTGGGAGCTTGGGCAGGGCAATGAGCTGAACAGCCTTGGAGAATCGGTCCACAACGGTGAGGATGGTGGAGTTCCCATCGGACACAGAGAGCCCGGTGATGAAGGAGGCCCGCGGGGGGCTGATGAGAGGCCATGAACTCACTGGCATTGGCGTCCATCGAAGATTACCAGAAGTGGTGCCAGAGGAGTTTCAGGGTCCGGTGGTAGCCAGGGAGTAGTGGGCCCATTGCTTTGCCACAGTGCGGGCCAAGGCAGGCACGTAAAGCCAATTGGGTGGTCCTCCCCCAGAGTCGGGTTCAGCACCCTGTGCCTCCCGCATGGCCCACTGAACTTCACAATTTAGATGGCCGATGAGGCAGTCGGAAGGCAGAATGCCGTCCGCGGGCTCCTCGGGACCCTCACGGGTGAACTGGCAGGACAGGGCATCTGGCTTCACATTTCGAGATCCCGGCCAGTGTGTCAGGGAAAAGTTGAATCGGCCGAAGAACAGGGCCCACTTGGCCTGCCAGGAATTGAGGTGCTTTGCCGTGCGTATGTATTCGAGGTTCCGGTGGTCTGTCCAGACGATGAAGGGTTGCTCGGCGCCAGTGCCTCCACTCCTCGAGGGCAAATTTCACTGCCAATAACTGCCCACATCGTAGTTCCGTTCAGAGGGGAAGAGATTGTTGTCCGGGGCTACGTGCTGGGACGGTTCAGCCCCCACGCCAGGGTCCGAAGTGTCGACCTCCATGATAAATTGACGTTTGGGATCCGGCTGGGCGAGGACCAGGGCGGTGGTGAACAATCTCTTGAGCCAGAAAATAACGAGCTGGTGGAAAAAACAGCGATCCCAGGGCAAACCCTAACACTAATAGTGTTTAATACCTCTATGAGCATGAATAACAGCTGCAATTCTATTTGGCATGGACTGAACAAGTTTATGGATGTAAGACAACATCAAAGTCAAGGCATACTTGCATGAAATAATTTTGCAGTTGGCCAGATTTTATGGATGCCTTCCCTGGCATCTCATTCGTTGTTCCAGGTAGTCCCACAAATTTAAGAGGATTCACATCTTAAAATGTAGTGGGCCAATCCAGATATGTGACGACATCTGAATATTCAAAATGCTACACAGTCACATTTGTAGCCCTGTGAACGTGAGAACTGTCAGCTTGGAATACAGTAGTAGGGATGTTTTGTGCAAAGATAATGAGCAAAAGGCAAAACCTGGTTGTCCATGTCGATCTAGGCATTGTGGTTCGAATCTGTAACCTCAACCAAAACACCCATTTACGGGTAATTAAAACACCCACAGCAAATCACAGAAACTCCTCTAGCTTGAACCACACCTTACTCGCAGTCCTCATTGAAGGGATATTTGGTGAGCACAACTTCTAGCATCATTCACATTCAGACAGAAATGAGATTCATCTGAACAGATAACATGTTTCCAGTCATGAACAGTCCAATGTTTGTCTCTTTTCAACCACTGTAACCAGACAACTTTGTGAGGATAAGTGAGCAAAGACTTCTTGCATGCCACTCTGCTCCATATGTTCATGGTATGCAGTTCCCTCTGTTCTTTTCAGGTTTTGAAGGACCTGCGTTGACTTATAGAAGCAATTCAAGTGAACGATTTTTATTCACAAGCCATGTCGGTGGTCCCTGTCTGTCAGTTTTGTCTCTCGGCCACAATTCTGACAAGAATTTCCTGTGGACAGGGATTTTTGCCACTGCTGGTGGACCCGTATGAACCTACGCTACACCTGAAAATTCAGCTACTTCCTTCACACTATGGTCTTCGGCACACCCAAATGCAACCACTCCCTTTTGCCAGTCGTTAACATCGTTTTACATTTTCCAAACATCGAACAAGACTCTCACTGCACTGTACCACCCTTTTTCAATCTATGAATCCTGGCACACATCCCACAGGTCTTTCTAGCTTGATTATCCATGTGCAGTGCCATCTGCAATTACTGCCAACTTAAACACAGAAGGTGACCAATTTTTTGTACGGGCAGCTTATATAGAAAGCTTAAATATATGTATATATGCACTGCTGATGCGCTGCTAATGACATCCCTTCTTAATAAAATTAAAAAAGTCATGGCCATGATTTATTAATGTGTTGGAATGAGATCCTAATGCGTAGAAATGAGTTAGCAAATTGTGGGAATAAGATAAATAGTAATACTTAAGTAATCTCTTTTCCACGCCTTAATTATATCGTTCATCCTACCAACATCTTCCTAACTCATTTCTATATATTAGGATCTTGTTTCCACACCTTAATACAGTAAGTCATGACCAAGCTTTAAGTTCATTAAGAAGGGATGTCACCTTAATGAATATCAAAGCAACATTTATAATAACATTAGACAGCAATGGGCCTTTAGTTTTCTGTACATGTAAAATGATGTGGATTACTGTGGCAATAATTCTGACAACAATTTTTTTATTTTTTTTTATTTGGACAGCCACTGATTGTGCAAGTTCTTCTACTTGAGAGAGGTCTGTAATTTTCATCATAGGTACACTTCAACTATGAGAGACAAAATGAGAAAAAAAAATCCAGGAAATCACATTATAAGATTTTTAAAGAATTTAATTGTAAATTATGGTGGAAAATAAGTATTTAGTCAATAAATTTGGTTCAACGCAATACTTTGTAACATAACCTTTGTTGGCAATGACAGAGGTTAAACGTTTCCTGTAAGTCTTCACCAGGTTGGTACACATTGTAGCTGGTATTTTGGCCCATTCCTCCAAGCAGATCTCCTCTAGAGCAGTGATGTTTTGGGGCAAAACGGACTTTCAACTCCCTCCACACATTTTCTATGATGTCAGGAGACTGGTTAGGCCACTTCAGGGCCTTGAAATGCTTTTTATGGAGCCACTCCTTCGTTGCCCGAGCGGTGTGTTTGAGATCATTGTCAGGCTGGAAGACCCAGCCACGTTCCATCTTCAATGCTCTCACTGATGGAAGGAGGTTTTGGCTTAAAATCTCACGATATATGGCCCTGTTCATTCTTCCCTTAACACGGATCAGTTGTTCTGTCCCCTTTGCAGAAAAACAGCCCCAAAGCATGATGTTTCCACCCTCATGTTTCACAGTAGGTATGGTGTTCTTGGGATACGACTCAGCATCCTTTTTCCTCCAGTTGAATTTTTACCAAAAAGTTCTATTTTGGTTTCATCTGACTACATGATATTCTCCCAATCCTCTTCTGTAATCATCCTATGCCCTCTGCAAACTTCAGATGGGGCCTGGACATGTACTGGCTTAAGCAGAAGGGCACGCCTGCACTACGGATGTGAGTCTCTCTGGCGGAATTGTGTTTCTCTGATGGTAGCCTTTGTTTCTTGGGGTCCCACTCTCTGCAGTTAATTCATCAGGTCCCCCGTGTAGTTTCTGGGATTTTGTCACACCGTTCCCTCATATCATTTGACCCCACGGGATATCTTTCGTAGAGCCCCAATTGAGGGAGATTATCAATGGTCTTGTATATCTTCCATTTTCTTACAATTGCTCCCACAGTTGAAGTTATTCACACCAACCTGCTGCCTATTGTAGAGTCACTCTTACCCACCTGGTGCAGGTCCTACAATTTTTCGTCCTGGTGTCCTTCTACGCCTCTTTGGTCTTGGCCATGGAATGAGTGTTGAGTCCTGACGTTTTGAGTGCCTGGACCGTGTCTTTTATACATATCACGAGGGTCAAACGGTGCCCATTAATCAGGTATGAGTGGAGAAGAAGAATTTCTTAAAGAAGAAGTTCAGGTTTGTGTGACCAGAATCTTGCTTGTTTGGGGTGACCTAATACTTATTTTCCACCATGATTTACAATTAAATTCTTTAAAAATCCTACAATGTGATTTCATAGATTTTTTTTCTCATTTTGTCTCTCATAGTTGAAGTGTACCTATGATGAAAATTACAGACCTCTCTCATCTTTCTAAGTAGGAGATCTTGCACAATCAGTGGCTGACTAAATACTTTTTTGCCAAACTTTATGTATACAGTTCACCACAGCTACGGTTCAAAATGTTGATGAGTTTGCTCTGTATATTCTAGGATATTGCAGGTCACTGAATGGTGTTGTAAGTTTGAATCTTATTCCATGTGCTAAGGACGGTTTCGATTGTTTCTAGAAACATTCAGAAGAAGATCAGGAAAACTATTTTCAGTCCCTGTACATTATTGGTGTTGTTCCAATCACTGAACAATATCTATCACTTAAATTTTATGGTTTTACTGGTGTCATAACTACTTTCTTGGCATCCATACACTCTTCAATTCTTCAGCATGTGCTGACTCGATCTGCAATGTTTCTTCATTCAGATTCCTGAAGTCAGCACTAGATTGTCTTTTCATGTCAAGTGTAATGACACAAGCCTGCCATTGTTAATGTCAATGTCAGGTATGATATTAACCTCAGTAGCAAATGAGGAAAGAATGGCAAATCCAGATGAATGAGACACCAGAAAATATGCAATATTACAATGCACCATTATTAAAATCATGTGCATACTTCCACATTGATCCCACTGTAGTGTTAAAATATTATATTGCCAGTGTAGCAAGCAGTGAGAAACCCTCAAATGCTAACACTGCAGCCTGCAATGCCCTGCCAATGGTTTCAGAACACCACAAATGGAAACCTTCATAGAGTTGGCAGCAATCCATCTAGCCAGATGTGTACTCCCTACCTTTTTAGTATGAGTACATTCTCCAGTCCTCACGCTCTCATCACTATGCTCATATTCATACAGTTGAATACAATATACAACCTGCACATTTACAAAAATACTTACATTTTCCAGTTCAGTTTCATACTAATTGAATAGAGTCTGTTTTAGTATATACAATGTCTGTCAATGCCTACAGTAACCCTGTATCATTGAAAACATACTGTGATGCAAAACATGGTGAGCTAAAGTTATTGGGAACTTCTGTTACATCCATCTTTTACTTATTTTCAATGTTTAGAGAACAAACAACCAGGCTGTGCTTTTGTCTCAGCATAAAACGTTCGTCATCATGTAAATGGTACAGAGAGGCAATCTAGTGAGACTTGGGTTACTGAATTTACTAAATTATGCTGTGTGTTATTTCATACATAATATTTGCAAAGTATATGGCTGGACCTTCCATCTTTAAGTAAAACTAGGGTTTTTTAAGACTTTATCAGCATGGCCACATGCTGCCCAATTTGCAATGTCAATAGTTAAAGACTGTTCAGTCTGAATACTGAGCGGACAACTGGCAGTGATATCTTGCTGACTCAAGTCTCTAAGCTGTGATGTTGAGGCCAGTAGTTGCATGAAGCATTGCTGAACTTCCCAACTTTCTGTTCTTATTTTCCAGTGGATTTGAATGTGGCAAGCACTTTCTGCACTGCTGTATAATTTTCACACGTGCCTTCTCCTGTGAGACCTGTCAGTAACAATTTATATGAACCTCTGAAAACTGGTTTAGACCATATAGAATTTTATTTTAAATTGTAGCTCGGGAGTGGCAAAGTGGAGTAGTGAGGCAATGTGCTTCACAGCTCCAGAAACCCGAGTTTGAGCTCCAGCCCAGTCACTCTCCCTGCTAAGTTTGCATGTTCTCCCAGTGTCTGTATGGGTCTCCTAATAGGGTTTTTGTTGGATGATGTTTGTGGAAATTAGGCACTTGAATGTAAAAAGAATAAACGCATCTGCTAGTTTCTCAAAATTGAAACTTTATTTACCACCTTGTTTTGCTGTCCTATGCCTGGAGAACACCCAATGTACAAGGGATGTCTGACCCAAATTATGTCTGAGGAAGGCATTAATGGGACTCACACATGGGATCAATGGGACACAAACATGTGTTCCTGCAGTGGTGGTCTAGCATATATTATAAACACAATTTTCTAGGCAAAAATTCTTCAATGGTGTAATAGAGATTTCAGTGCACTAAATTTCATCTGCAAGCATAAGCAGAAGGGCTTGTATGTGAGGATCAGAGCATAAACACAGACCAAAAAACACCACTGCTGGTGGTGTGGAGTAACAAAGGAAAAATACATTGTTAATGCAGTTCAACATTTTATGGAATATCTGCGCTTTACTGGAAAGTTCAGTGGCTCAGTGGTTAGCGCTGTCAGAGCACAGCTCCAGAGACCTGGGTTCGAGCCCTGGCCTTATCTTTATATATTTATCATTTTACCTTAATACATTTATAACAGAAATTTACTACTTTGAACTAGATACATTTATCACATTCTATACTTACTAAACATTTATCCTTATATTATTTAACACTTAAAGTTTATTCTTATCCTGTTGTTTATTTATCATCCTGGGTGTTTGGAGTTAAACTTGTCTGGGCCTCAAAGTATTTTATTATGTATTATTTAATATTATTATTGTGTGTTTTTAAATACTGTTTTATGCCACATTTTAAGCAATACCAACCTAAATAATTATTTAAAAATTTGCACTTCCTTTAATCCCAAAAAGTGAGTAAAACTGCTAGCTTAGCTGGACAGTAAAGCAAAAGATGCTCAATTCCAGTTGATCAGCACACCAGTGTCCAAAACATAACTAATGGCAGGGTTATCAATAGTGTTTATGCTATTGCTGACTACACTCATTGGCAAAAAAATAAGTCATCACACCAACAGTTGGGGCAGCATGTTGCTCCACATCAAAGGCAGGATTGAAGTGCTCATACTCTAACCCACCCATTGTCGGATCCCAAAGAGATCCTGGATTCACCACTAAAGACAATATGGTCCCAATCCAAAGCGGTCCAGGTTTCTTTTTTACAACACAACTGCAAACGAAGGTGATGGCAACTGGCTGTCAATAGCAGGACATGTCCTTCTGTTAAACACCTGGAAATGGTCCAGGCAGAGACGGGGTGTGTACTGAAGGTACCTCAATGCTGAACAAAAAAACTGTGAGAGCTGATCTTGCTTGTCAGTGGCTCAAATGACCCTCTCTACTGGTGGTATCTGGGCCCCCCAAAGCCTGTTCACTGTGTGTGTGCGCATGCCCTCACAGAACCTCTACACAACACCTAACAGTTAGGTCAGAACGGCCTAGATGGCGGGCAATTTGTCGAAACGACCATCCTGCTTCTCTCAGTCTAATGATGCGCAACCTCTCAATGTCTGGGCAAAATGGCTGTGAGTATGTCATAGAGGTCAACAGTCTCACCAAGAGGTACACTAGCCAAAATAGCCTTTGAGAGCATTTTTATAGACAGTGGGGGAACATATACGGAATGTATATGGAATACAACCTCAACTACTAAAAAGGTTTCTATTAATCTCCCTTTTCTCATTCAGAACAACAGATTATTAATGTACTTTTAGAAGAGACAGTTCAACAGAGCTGAAAAACACAAATCAAAGACGAGAATAAGTTGTGTTATTGGGCTGGTATGCTTTTCAACCAGCAAGTCCATGCAAACTCAGCGGTTCACATTGGTCCAGTTTTGCAATAAGGTGAGTGAATTTTTACGAAATCATACTTTAGCCATGGTAACACATTGTGGCTTTTTCTGTACCACACTAGCCTTATATTTGTTCTTTACTGAGTGATTGTAAGTCTAAATATTCACATAAATACCTCAATAGTATGAAAAACTGTCCTATAAAGAATACAAAGGAGAAAAACCAGCATGGCTGGTTGTGTATTTCTAAAAGTAGATTCTGTTTAGATTCTGTCTTTATTGTTAACACTTATCACTATTTTATCATATTGCATATTGCCGTATGGCACAAAGATGATAGTACATTAGATTTTCATAAGATCCAAATTATATAAAAAATAAATGTTTCAATACTTGAGCTATTTCTCAGAAAATGTGACATGTTAGTGACTGAAGTACAAGATTTGATCACTTTTTTTTAGAACTGGTGGTTTATGTTTGGGCTACACTAATGGGAAAATCTTAGTTGATACAACACTGACTGAGCAGGAGAAGCCAGCTGCCACAGTCTAAACCAAGAGTTCCAGTGACAAACCCAAGACTCACTTATGTTTGCAGAGAAATGCCTGTATAGCTTTCCAAAGGAGGGTGCCAACATGATAATGACACAATCAGCAAGGTATCAAAATGAGCCATGGCCTAGCTCTTATAAACTTTGTAACACTTTTAGCAAACTTCAATACACAAATAGAATCTTTAGGGTTAAAGATCTAATAGAATATTTCTGGTTATATGGTTATTTCATTCTGCTTGTACTGTAGCTTTTGATGTCATCAGTTTTAGTTTATGCTTAAATACGTTAACAATAAGAAATTTCTGTAATAGAGTTGCTTTTAAGGAATACAATATGCAAATAAATACAATATATCATTTTTAGATTTATTGGTTGTTATTGAGGCAAGTGTGTGAAGTTACTAATCTGCACCTGGAATTTCATCTCACACAAATATTTTCAAAAAATAAAAATGTCAGTATTTTAAGTCTCTCAAATCCCTGCAGCTAAGAGCAGGATTTAGTGTGCCTGGTGACATCTCTCGTAGCCATTTATTCTTTGATGCAGCTTATGAGCTTAATCCAATAATCTAAATCAGAATGATAAGCAGGATGGCCCACTGCTGGCCCACGAAGATCATTCATTATCAGCTCATTAGAAGGCCATCAAATATATCCTAGACAACCATCTCACTACAGACACTACAGACTACTGTATTTAGAAACACATGGACATGACCACTTCTGGAAACTGACCGGCTGATTTTCTGGTCTATTTAGTATCACTGTTGAGTGGGCTGAACTTTTTGGGGCTCAGAAGAGGTACAGAATTTTCTCTATTTGTAATGTGTAAACAGTGTTACTACATCAGTTAAAAGTCATTTGGATCAGTTCATGGATGTCTGAGATACAAAGCTTTATGTTAAAACGGTTATTAAAAAGGTTCATTTGGAGAAGTCTGTTTATCAGCTGGGTCAGTGACCAAAGCAAATCTTGTAGGCCACACGCACACATTAATGTATAGTAATTAAGAGCTAATTATAGGAAAGTGTGGACCGTACAATGTGCTCCATGTTGAGAATAAATACAAAGGATTTTCGAGGGGTGTTCTAATTGTAAGCTCTATGATCAACATCAAATGCCCATACCAATAATCTTATCAGCACTCTTAACAGGTCTATGTGCTTTTTCAGGAGCCTTGACAGATGTAGTGTAAACATAAGGATATGCCAGGTGCCATTCACATTTCATTGGCCACTGTGATATGTCTTGCTTAAGTGAGTTCAATGTACTAAAGAATCCAACTAGAATATAATGGAAGGGCCCATATTTAAATGAGCAATTTAGTCACATCCAAACTGTAGGATTCAAGTACAGAGAAACAAATATCTTGTTGTAAATGTGTGCAACACAACTTAGAATTGGACATTTAATAAACAGTCATAGTTCAGATCTCATTCCATTTATTAGATTTAATCTAATTTGATGAGGGAGGACATGGCTAATAAAAAGTAAGTTGTACAAAGAAGTCTGTGAGTGCTTGTGTGGCACCCATGGAACAATCACATGAAATCCTAACCACTACTTCAGTGAGGTTTACAATGAAATTAAAACCAGTAGCAAATATCTTGCCACATTGTGTGACTGGGAGGGGAGAGAAAAAGAGTTCTGTGCTTGAGTTGAGGCAGAAAGGTAAGTGCAGACATAAATCACAGAGTGTTATCCTCTCTCCAAGCCCAGAAGGAGCACATTTAAAAGCCATTACTGATGGTGCAGCCAGCTGTACATCAGCAAAGGCCATAAATTGTTTCATTGGATGAAGTTTCTGTAAAGTGATGAGCTCAGCAATACTGATTTCCCGACAAACTAATTTTGTGTGGTAATTCACCATTATTTTGGAAGATGACACAAGTAAACACATTTGTCAGTTCTACTCTAGATCAGCTGATATAATGATTCTTACCTTTGACATGAAGAAATCTGACTACGATTTCTTTTCCAATTGATTTCACATTTTACAAAACCATATTTCATGTTATCATATGAGGTTGTCACAGTAGTGTTAAGGGTAACTCCGTTATATTGGTCCATATGATCAAAACGTAAATTGTACAGCCCTATGGAATTTCTTAAGCATCTGTGGATAAATGATGTTTTGCTTATTGAAATGAAAACAGTTAACACAAATTGAAATGTGGGATGCAAATGCAAATTGTAACGCATACAATTTAAAACATGATTTAAAAAATCAACATAAAATTAGCCCAGCATGATTTTGGAATATGCCTAAGAGCATCTCATGCTGTTACTGAATGCTTGACTTTCTATATTTTTAAGTGACCCCCTAAATGTTCAGTGGGGTTTAGGTAAGGTGACTATGGAGGAAAGTTCATGATAGTCATCAGTCCTTGCACTTTGCAAAGCACTGGGGGATGTTTTTAGGTCATTATACTCATTTAGGACATTATACTAATCATAAGTTACTTGTGTTTAATTACCGCTGTACAGAAAATTATGAACTTACTGAGTGAACACCTACATCAGAAGACAAGTGTATATACACAAGTGTATATACACATACATACATATATATATATAGTATATATTATATATAATATATCTCTCTCTCTCTCTCTCTCTCTCCTCTCTCTCTCCCCCCCAACCCCCCTCTCCTCTCTCTCGCTCTCCGCTTTTTAAAGAAATTTAATTTGTAAATTTATGGTGGAAAATAAGTATTTGGTCAATACATTTTGGTTCAACTGAAAATTTTGTACATAACCTTGTTGGCAATGACAGAGAGCAAACGTTCCTGTAAGTCTTCACGCATGTTTGCCACATCTTAAGCTTGGATTTTGGTGGCCCATTCCTCCATGCAGATCTCCCCTAGAGCTTGATGTTTTGGGTCTGTCACTGGGCAAAAACAACGGACTTCACAAATTTTTCTATGGGTTAAGTCTGGAGACTGTCTAGCCCACTTCAGGAACTTGAAATGCTTTTCCAGAGCCCACTCCTTCATTGCCCGAGCGGTGTGCTTTGGGATCATTGTCATGCTGGAAGACCCACCACGTTCCATCTCAATACTCTCACTGATAGAAGGAGGTTTTGCTTAATCGCACCAGACTCTTCCCTTAACACGGATCAAGTCCGTCCTGTCCTGCAATCAGCATTCTCTTCCTCCAAAACATGGTGATTGAGTTTTTTACCAAAAAGTTCTATTTTGGTTTCATCTGACCACATGATATTCTCGCAATCCTCTTCCTGGTCATCATAATGCTCTCTATCAAACTTCAGACGGGCCTGTTAATGTACGGGCATTAAGCAGGGGGACAACGCCTGGCACTGCAGGATCTGAGTCCCTCTCGGCGTAGTGTTGTTCTGGGGTTGGTAGCCTTTGTTTACTTTGGTCCCAGCTCTCTGCAGGCTTCATCAGGTCCCTCTTTGTAGGTCTGGGATTTTGCTCACCGTTTCTCATGAGCATTTTTACCCATGGGATGAGACTTGCATGGAACCCCAGATCGAGTAGATTATCAATGGTCTTGTTGTCTTCCGTTTTTCCTTACAATTGCTCCCACATTGATTTATTCCACACCAACTTTGCTTTGCCGATTGTAGATTCACTCTTCCCCAGCCTTCTGCAGGCCTACAATTTTCTTCCTGGAGGTCAACATGTCCATTAATACAGGTAACGAGTGAAGACAGAGATCTTCTTAAAGAAAAGTTACAGGTCTGTGAGAGCCAGAAAATCATGGCTTGTTTGTGGGTGACCACAATATTATTTTCCACCATGATTTACAATTAAATTCTTTAAAAATCCTACAATGTGATTTCCTAGATTTTATTTTTCTCATTTTGTCTCTCATAGTTGAAGTGTACCTATGATGAAAATTACAGACCTCTCTCAACTTTCTAAGTAGGAGAACTTGCACAATCAGTGGCTGACTAAATACTTTTTTGCCCCACTGTATATGATATATATAGGCTATATTATGTCATTGGTAAAGATAATCAGTTATTATGTCTTATCCTCTTAGCCCAGGAATACACTGACCCGAGGAATGCACCCGCTCTCTGGGTCACAGTAATGGCACACTGGGGAGAATGGCGAGACTGGGTAGACAAAATAGAGGTCAGATACGTATAAAAAATGAAGAACAACATGTATATGCGTGTACACTTCAACAGCCTTTTGAACCCCACAGACACACAGGGCGCTGGTCCTTGTGCCAGAGCGGGAACTGGTGCTTTCTATAGACACAGGACACATGGGTGGGTGGGGCTCCAAATGGCTGTAGTACAGCATGCCAAGTTCTCTTGGCGTGACTTGGCTTATGAGGCCCAGTGAGTCTGTGTGATGTCACTGGACCTTTGTAGTTGTTCCAAGAGGTGGACAATCAAATAACTGATCTAGAGACACTCTTTTCACCACTCAGTGAAACAAGTATTGGTTATTTTCCTGTAATAAATTTACCTAAGATAAAGGTTAGATTTCTGACGTTTCAGTGTGAGTTTAAGTAACCAAAAACATTTTTCAGAACTTTCTTCCCCATTA
This sequence comes from Ancistrus triradiatus, assembly GCA_025084515.1. Lineage (NCBI taxonomy): Eukaryota > Metazoa > Chordata > Actinopteri > Siluriformes > Loricariidae > Ancistrus > Ancistrus triradiatus. Next base: position 45,026 of record JAJAGP010002095.1, read on the forward strand.
AGAAGCTGACAGTATGAACACAAAAACTGCATTCTAATTTCTTACACATGTACTAATTATTTAGCTAGCAATAAACAATATAATAATAAATATTATTTATAATAAATATTATATATTGTAGTTAAACTCAGGCTTGTTCAAAGAGGTATACATATAGGGTACAATAATAATACAACTTTCTCTTCGGAGCTGTGTGTGATGTTTTAAAAGAGTGTGATAAACAGAACTTGTGCAAGAACAGCAGTTTTCAAGTGAGCCCTGTCCAAATTACGCACAATAAAGCATCTTAGAAAATGGGTTTATGAGCATGGATTAGTTTTTATTGAGTATTCAGGGATTACCTGGAGAGATGCTACACTAGTGAAGTTCTGAAGAGTAAACCCATTGCAGTCTGTCATGGCACCTTCCCACCCTCATCAGAATGGATAGCTAATATGTTCCCAACTTTTTTCCCAGTTTAGGAGCACCACAATATACGTCAATGGTAGAAGCAGATGAGACTGACTTACGATTGATGGGAGGTAGCCTTAGGCTGCAAACATATCTCAGAAACTGATCACAGGTGAAACACCGGTTGATGAAAAAGCTTTTTTCTTGTTGACAAAATGGTGGAACCAAAGAAGATGCTGCCCATCTGGCACAGCTAATGTTGCATTGACCATAAAACACGAGTGGTCAACATGAATTTGGCAGTGGTTTAAGATTTTTCATAAAGAACTATCAAGAAAACATCTCCATGTTTCTGTGAAAACAAAATTTCAGAATCATCACCTTTTAAACTCACATATTTACTTAGAATTATAATTAGCAGGTTTACTTTTACTCAAATGTCATTAGTCATTAATGCTGATGTCAAGAAGGCTGTTTTGAGGACATTGGTTGCAGAAATTGCAATGGTTAAAAAAAAAGATATCACACCTATTTTAAAGTCAAATATCTAGCAAACACCAAATCAGACACTTGCTAGTAAGCTAACTTCTACTGCATAAATGACAAGTAGGTGGTTTTAGAATAAAGATTTTTGGCTCATTCATACACTTCTATCACTGCCTGTCACTGAAGAAGATGTGTGTTTCATTTAATTGTCATGCAATGGTCCAGCAGCAACACTGTCCCAAGGGCTGGGGTTAATCTCACAGTCCATATGGGGAACTTAATGACTATGATCCAGTTTTATCTTTCATATACCATGAATTTAGATAAATACAAACTCAGCCTTTCACTTACAAATCAGTTTATTTAGAGGTTTGAAATCTATGTACACAAGCCTGAATACTTACTGCCTTTCCAAACTGACCTTCAGTTAATTTGTTTCATCAGTAATTCTATGAAGGCAGTTAATTTATGTCACTTATATTTCTTGCTAGCTGCAAGGAATTACCTTCTAATTACTGTTTGACATCAGACACCACATGAGACTGTAACACAAAGCTTGGCTCCTTGGCACAATGAACGTCACAGCGCAGACAAGTGTTACTGTATTACTGCCTTAATGTATTTATTAAATAGTTTCTCATATCAAATGCTGCACCCTTATGAGGATTATGTAATACAATGACTTAGAAAACAAAGGAATCCCAAATGAGCTTATAACATAAAATAAGCTTTCAATTTGGCAATCTCTGATCTCTAGGACATTTTAAGTGGATTAAATAGAGCTTATTTAGTAGTTTTTGGACTCTCCTGCCCAAACTCGTTTTTTTTTTGTTTTTTTTCCTGCTGTAACCATCATCAGAGCAGTAGGGACTTATCAAAGTGTTCTACTATACCCTGAGCGGTAGACAATTATTTCATTTTTTTAACATTTAATAATGGATACAGTTTCTGTACTGTATGTGATATAAATACATGTATACCTTGCATACCTTGATCATTTAAGATATCTCTGAAGAATAAGCAATAAAATGGTTCAGCTCTGAATCATTTAATTGTAGACATAGCTAGCATGAGTCAAGCAGTCATTGTGTTTCATGACATCATGCTTCATGGTGCAGTACGCTAGCAGGCTGTTGTTTGGTATACGTTTCCAATCAGAAGGGCATTGAGACAGGTGCTCCATTCACATTAGGGGCAGTTTGAGGCCTTGGTTGTCCATTTGTAATTGAAAGAAGCTGAATAATTCTTTTGGGTCATCCTACTGGCTCAAGCATGCACACAGGAGGTCACTCACAGTAGTGTCGGAGTTCACTGCAGAATTCAAGCTTATGGTGGCTGGTGCAGCAGGAGAGAGGGGTGAGCGAATAGATACTGGGTCAATTTACACCCTGTGTGATCTATGCAATAATTTCGTTTTCCATCTGATGCTGCTGCCAATACAGGGTGGTGATTCTTCAGTGAGCCAGCCAATGGGACACTTTTGTTCCACAAAAACACAATGAATTAACTTTGCTCAACAGGTGTCAAGTAATTACACATAACTTTCCAAATTCATTATCTCTCCCTCCTGAAATAGAAATGTCAGACTGCTGCGAAACTCGGCATGCAGGTATGTCTCAGGCAGATATGTAAATGCTTATGGGGTGGGCGGATTAGACACTGGGTCTTGCCACACTAGGACGTAGAAATGCATCCCTCGCTGCCCTAAAAAGGTTCTCAGAGGATACTTTTGGGTAATGTACCTCTTGGTGAGAGAATGTTGCTATTGACATGCCTCTATGACACACTCAAAAACATTTTGCCCAGTTGACAGACTTTGAGAGGGGGCACATCATTGGACCAAGAGAAGCAGGACGGTCGTTTCAACGAATTGCTCGCTATCTAGGCTGTTCTGATCCAGCTGTTAGGATGTGTTGGGAGCAGTGGTTCCATGAGGGCACACACAGAGAACAGGCTCCAGAAGGCTCAGACAGATGTTACGGTTCACTACATGAACAAGTGGGATTTTAGGACCTAAGCGCAGGTACCTTGCATAAGTCCTGCTATTGGGGCTGAGGAGAGGCTTAACGTGCTTTTGGACTGTTAGGACTTCACAAAATGAAACCACGTATATAAAGTGGTGCTTGAAAGTTTGTGAACCCTTTAGAATTTTCTATATTTCTGCATAAATGTGACCTAAAACATCATCAGATTTTCACACAAATCTGAAAAGTAGATAAAGAGAACCCAGTTAAAGAAGTGAGACAAAAATATAATATTTGGTCATTTATTTATTGAGGAAAATGATCCAATATTACATATTAGTGAGTAAAAAAAAGGTGAGAACCTCTAGGATTAGCAGTTAATTTGAAGGTGAAATTAGAGTCAGGTGTTTCAATCAGTGGGACGACAATCAGGGGTGAGGGGGCACCCTGTTTTATTTAAAGAAGAGGGATCTATCAAAATTTGCGCTTCACAACACACGTTTATGGAAGTGTATCATGGCATGAACAAAGGAGATTTCTGAGGACCTCCATAAAAGATTTGTTTATGCTCATCAGGCTGGACAAGGTTATAAAACCATCTCTAAAGAGTTTGGACTCCACCAATCCACAGTCAGACAGATTGTGTACAAATGGATGAAATTCAGGACCATTGTTACCCTCCTCAGGAGTGGTCGCCCAACAAAGATCACTCCAACAGCAAGGCATGTAGTAGTTGGCGAGGTCACAAAGGAGCCCAGGGTAACTTCTAAGCAACTGAAGGCCTCTCTCACATTGGCTAATGATAATGTTCATGAGTCCACCATCAGAAGAACACTGAACAACAATGGTGTGCATGGCAGGGTTGCAAGGAGAAAGCCACTGCTCTCCAAAAAGTACATTGCTGCTCGTCTGCAGTTTGCTAAAGATCACGTGGACAAGCCAGAAGCCTATTGGAAGAACGTTTTGTGGATGGATGAGACCAAAATATAACTTTTTGGTTTAAAAGAAAAGCGTTTTGTTTGGAGAAAGTAAAACACTGCATTCCAGCATAAGAACCTTATCCCATCTGTGAAACATGGTGGTATTATCATGGAAACGTGGTGGTAGTACCATGGTTTGGGCCTGTTTTGCTGCATCTGGGCAGGATGGCTTGCCATCATTGGTGGAACAATGGATTCTGAATTATATCAGTGAATTCTAAAGAAAAATGTCAGGACATCTGTCCATGAACTGAATCTCAAGAGAAGTTGGATCATGCAGCAAGACAACGACTCTAAGCACACAAGCCGTTCTACCAAAGAATGGTTATAGAAGAATAAAGTTAATGTTTTGGAATGGCCAAGTCAAAGTCCTGACCTTAATTCAATGGAAATGTTGTGGAAGGACCTGAAGCGAGCAGTTAATGTAAGGAAACCCACCAACATCCCAGAGTTGAAGCTGTTCTGTACGCAGGAAAAAGGTCGGCGCAAGTCGCCTGGCTATGAGAACAGATGCCAAGGATGTAAAGGTCACTTACGGATGCAGCGTGCTTAGGTACATAGCTAGGCGGTGCTAAATGCTCAGGTACAGAGCTAACTTGCTCAGATACGGAGCTAAGGGGCACGGCGAGCTTAGGTATGGAGCTAGGCGGCGCTGAATATTCCAGTACGGAGGTTACATTCTCAGGTATGGAGCTTACGGGCACGACTTGTGCAGGTATGGAGCTAGGTGGCGCTAAATACTCAGGTACGGAGCTTACTTGCTCAGGTATGGAGTTTACGGGCGCAGCGTGCTCAGGTATGGGGCAAAGCGGCGCTAAATGCTCAAGTATGGATCTTACGTGCTCAGGTACGCTGAGAGAACGCTGAGAGAACGCTGAGAGAACTGACGCGGAGAATTGCGAGGATCTGGCAACCCAGACTGATCTGCGGTTGCACACAGGAGTAGTTTCGTAGCTGCTAGCAGCTTTTACCTTTGATATATTTTAATTCCCGATCGCATCTGTATCTTATATAATCGTATATATAGTAGGTTTTTACAACATCTTAATCATTTTATTCTCGTACCCGGCGGATTATATTTTTTTGCCGCTAATCGTTATTTAGTAACTTTACAGGTATACCGGCTTGTGTTTGCAGTAGTTAGCCATTAAGCTAATAACCCGAGTTGGCGTCTTCTTCGCAGTAGTAGTGTGTTTTTTTATAACTTTTTTTTACAGTCTTTTACCACTTTCTTTCTGAAACTTAGTTTTTTAGTGACGTTTTTGTGTTGACTTAACTTGTATTTAATGCTTTAATCGAGCATTGCATTGGACCATCAGCTGCAGCTGAACCAAATCTTCTTCACTCAGCACCCCACAACAAACCACCCGAAGCTAAGTACCTTTAATCTTTAATTGTACTAACATGCTTCTGCTGTGCTTGTTCCCTGTGCCGAGTGTGGCATGTTTAGCTATTCTTCCTCCGTCATTAGTGTAAATTTTTACTTGTGATAGGTGTAGGCTTGTAGCCAGTCTGACGGAGAAGATTGATTGTTTTTTTAGAGGCGCGCATCCAGACATTAGAGAAGGCTAGCTCAGCTCCTAGCTTAGCAGATCTGGATGCGAAAGGCGAAGTTAGAGCCCCGGCAGAGTCCTCGCAGCAGGGCAAGTGGTGGAGGTGACGGTTCGGCGACGTAGTCGTAAGGCTAGTCCACGAGAGCACCACTCTTTACCTGTTTCACGTGTCCCAACAGGTTTTTGCCCCTCCTCAGTGAAACACCCCACTGAGCAGCCTGTTGAAAGAGCTCTGGTCATAGGTGACTCTATTTTACGACACGTGAAACTTGCTACCCCTTTAGGGACACCCAGCAGCTAGAGTTCTCTGTATCCCCTCCCCCCGGAGCCAGAGTGCCGGACATTGTAACGAGTCTTAGTGAACTCGAGAGCCGCAGATTCTCTAGGATAGTTGTTCATGTAGGGGCTAATGATATACGCCTTCATCAGTCAGAGGTTACTAAGGCCAATTTTTAGAGGTGGTTACAGGGCGAAGGCGATGTCCCGATGCTGTAAGTCTGCTCTGGCCCCATCCCAATGCGGCGAGGTGACCAAAGCCTAACAGCAGGTTATGGTCGCTGAACTGCTGGCTGTCCAACGTGGTGCTCTGAAAACAACGTGGGCTTTATAGACAACTGGACATGCCTTTGAGGGTAAGCCTGGCCTTTTAGGATGGGACGGTGTCCCATCCCACTCGGGAGGGTTGCTGCTCTCATCTCCTGCAACATTGCCCATAGTCTTATCGCCCGATTGGTTAGGGGCTGACTATCCAGAGCAGGGGTCAGGCAAGCAGACAGACCGGCTTACCCAACTGTCTGCTGGTAGCCATGCACCGTCACCCAGAACCCACATTATTGAAACTGTGTCTGTTACTCGCATCTGCGCTAAACGTAAACGCTCTCAAAAAGTCTGTTTTTAATAACCCTCATTAGTATAAACACAGATAGCTGCAAAAAGAAATAACAACATTAGACTAAAGCTAGGATTACTTAACATTAGATCACTTACAAAACAAGCAGTAATTGTCAATGAAATGATCACTGATAAACCGCTACACGCTCTCTGTCTCACTGAGACTTGGATTAGACCTGATGAATATTTAGCCTTAAATGAAGCCTCACCTCCTGGATACAGTCATGCTAGTCGCTCCTCGTCCTAATGGTCGGGGGGAGGCATAGACACAATTTTTTTGACAAAGAGTTAGGTGTGTTACACAGCTAAATCCCATTACAAGGCTAATTCTTTTGAAAATACTGGGGGGGGAAATAATGATCTTAATGTGACTGATCCATCGTTATGGGAAGTCAAAACTCACACTCTTTTCAGCTTATCACTATTTAAAAATACCCCAAACCCTTACCGCCCGCCTGGTCCCTATTCAGCAATTTCTTCAGGAATTTGCTAAACTTTCTTTCCTGCTTACTACTGTCAACAGATAAGGCTTTAATTGTAGGTGACTTTCAATACTTCACTTTGACAATGAGCAGGATCCACTTAAAATTGCTTTCGAGTCCATCTTAGAATCCATGGGTATCACTCAGAATGTGATGGGACCACCCACCGCTGTAATCATACTTTAGATCTAATATTAACATTTGGTATCAATATAGAGATAAACCTTGATGTTTTCCCGCAAAGTGATTCGATTTCAGATCACTATCTTTTAGTATTTGAGCTATCTCTAATAAATAAAATCCTTCTGCCTCGTTATCACACCAAGCGCACTATCACACATCTGCTACTCCAGCTGCTTTATTAAAAACCTACCAGACTTAAAATTTAATACACCTACGGCTATAAATCATCTTGAGTGTTGTAAATGAGCAATTAGAATGTGTGCTTCGCTCAACCCTGGACACGACTGGCCCCTGCTAGGGTCAAAACGTATTAGGGAAAAAAAAGGCTAGCAACCATGGTATAATGACCACACCCGTACCTTAAAGCAAAGAACACGGCATTTAGAGCGCAAGCGGAGACATAGTAAATTGGAGGTGTTTTAAGATTGCTTGGAGGGACAGCATGGCAGAGTACAAGCATGCCCTCACTAAAGCTAAGCTGCAATACTTCTCTTCAATCATAGAAAAAAAAAGAATAATCCAAGATTTCTCTTTAATACAGTCTCCAAAATTAACAAAAAACCCCACAGAAAGTGACTCTCCCCAGTGACTCTCCCATTAGGTGTAATTTAACAACGTAATGATTTCATGACTTTCTTTAATGATAAGATAGAAAACATTAGGCATAAAACTCAATGCTCCTCATCACATCACCAAACTGTTCAGCAACCTTCCAGATGCAGCACTAGTGAAGACATCGGTTCAAGTTAGCCGTAATCAAGATTTAATCTTTTACCCCAATTACTAATACTGAACTATCCGCACTGATCAGCTCGTCTAAGTCCATCAACATGTTTGTTAGATCCAATTCCTACACGTCTAACTCAAAACAATTATTACCTAGTGTTATAGAGCCAGTGTTAGTTATTTTTAAATTCATCCCTTACCTTAGGGCTATGTGCCCGAATCCTTTAAGTCTGCCGTTATCAAACCACTGATTAAAAAAGAAGCCAATCTTGACCCTTGTGTGATATCTAATTATAGACCCAATTTCAAATCTACCGTTTTCTGTCCAAAATCTTAGAAAAAGCTGTCTATCAGCAGCTCTCTGTAGTCACCTCCAAAGGAAAATGAAATTTATGAAACATTTCAGTCTGCTTTCAGGCCCCATCATAGTACTGAAACAAGCATTAATTAGGGTACTAAATGACTTGTTTATGTCCTCAGATAAGGGATGTGTTTCTTTTCTTGTTCTGTTAGATTTAAGTGCAGCATTTGACACCATAGATCATGATGTTTTACTAAACAGAACTAGAACATACTGTAGGTATTAAGGGATCAGCACTTTCTTGGTTTAAAATCCTACCTTAACTGACCGGTACCAGGTTTTGTTCATATAAATAATCTAAGATCTAAAGCTCTCAAAAGTGAAGTAAATGGCGTGCCTCATGGGTCAGTGCTTGGCCCGCTTTTATTCTCTCTGTACATGCTGCCACTAGGCTTCAGTTATCGTAAAACATGGCATTAATTTCCACTGCTATGCAGATGATACACAGCTGTACCATATCAGCCAAAAACTAATGACAGCCTTACAATCAACAAAATCGAGGACTGTGTAAAGGAAAATAAAAGATTGGATGTTATTTAATTTTCTCTTACTTAACTCAGATAAAAACTGAGGTGCTATTAGTGGGACCCAAGGCTGTGAGAGACATGGTTAGCTACATCTATCCTAAATCTAGATGGCTGTCCAGTATTGCCCCAGTCCGTCTGTAAAAAAACTTAGGGGTCACATTTGACTCAGATCCTCTCCTTTGATGCGCACATTACAGCATCACTAGAATTTGCTTTCTTTTAATTACGTAATATCGCTAAACTTAGAAATATCCTCTCTTTTAATGATGCGGAAAAACTTGTTCATGCGTTTATAACCTCAAGGTTGGATTACTGTAATGCCTTACTTACTGGATTTTGCTCTAGTAAATCTATAAATAAACTTCAGTTAGTCAGCAATGCAGCTGCCCGAGTGGCCGCATTGATTACAAAATACTTCTTATAAACTGTATAAAGCTCTACATGGCCTGGCCCCACATTATCTGAGTGACCTCTTAGAGTTTTTTACAATCCAACTCGTCTACTTCGTTCGCAGGGTGCAGGACTTCTTTTAGGTCCTAGAATTAAAAAAGTCACAGCAGGGGGAAAGGCCTTTCTCATACATGGCCCCCCAACTAATGGAATAAACTTCCCACTATCGTTCGAAAATTCAGACACCCTCCAAAGTTTTTAAGTCTAGGCTAAAGACATACCTATTTACGCAGGCTTTTGACTAGATTTAGACAAGGTTGCATGTTTGGGGTTGCTGGGGCCGGAGTCTGGAGTCATGTCTGACCTGCCTGCCTTGTCCGCTAGCCGGGAGTGTCCCGAGTGGGCGGGTCTGGCTGAACTAGGCTTCGGTCCTCGTGATCTTGACTCATGCATTCATTGCCTTAGAATAAGGGCAGAGCTGGGGGTTCATAGTCAAAGAGTCTTATGGTGATCAGAGCGTTGGGTTGCTGTCTTCTGCCGCTCGTGGGGTTGCCCAATGTCTCATGTGATTCCCTCTCTTGGCTGTGTTTCCTACCAGTTCTCCTTCTTTCTAGCTTTCTAGCTATGCTGCTATAGCTAATGCTTGCTGCCGGGGTCTCATGCTACACTTGGCATCAGTGATTGACATGGCATCAGTGATTGTTAATAGACACTGTGCTCTTAATCATAACTAATTACAATTTTTCTGTTTTCTCTCCGAGCTGTGTTCCGGCAGTTCCCGCCGGCCCTACACATGATGTACATCTGATGGAGCTCCACTGTGCATAATTCACATTTTATGATCGACCATGACTCCATGACTTTAGTTTTCGCTCTTAGATTTTCATCATAACCCGGCCCACTTAAATGTCCGATGTGCATACTTCACATTCTATTCAACTTTGAACTCCATGACTTTAGTTTCGCTCTTAGATTATCATCTACGCCACCCAAGGAGGGAGGTTGGGTCCCTTTTTGAGTCTTTGGTCCTCCCAAGGTTTCTTCCTAGAACTAGGGATTTTTTTTTCTTGCCACTGTCGCCCTAGGCTTGCTCAATTTGAGATTGGACGTAGTTATTAGGAGATAATCTAAACCTGTAAAGTTGCTTTGAGACAATGCTCCATTGTAAAAAGCGCTATATAAATAAATCTGACTTGACTTGACTTGAGGTACAGAGCTTACGGGTGAGGCATGCTCGAGTACAGAGCTAGGTAGTGCTAAATGCTCTAATATGGAGCTAGCGGGCTCGGCGGGCTCAAAAATGGAGCTGGGCAGACTTGTAGACGAGGGTGATGACTGGAAGAATGACCATGTCTCAGCCTTCTTGGTTCTAGATCGAATCAACACATCTGTGCGAATGGTCAGATTGCACAGAGCAGCCAGGGAGGAGGCGAGAGGGAATGGCAAAAGCTTATCCTCCATCTCATCGTCAAGACCCCTTTTAAAAATGGCCATGAGCAGCAGGTCATCAAACCCACTCTCATTGGCTGAACCGCAGAATTCCTCCAAGTACTCGGCCACGGACCAGCTACCCTGTGTAATATCAAACACACGGGGCGGCCAGGGTCAACGAGGTCCTGTGTGGAGCGGATCCTCCAACCTGGAAGGGTTGGGAGCTTCAGTGGGGTCAAACCCTTTTTCTTGGTAAACAGCTGGAGCCAGCAGTACATGCTTAGATCAGGCAGGGCACCAACGCCTTCTGTGATGGGGACTGGGCAGCTCTATGGTGTCAGGTTGCCAAAGCTGTGCTATGCCTGAGCCCAGGCAACTTAATGAACCCCCAAGAGCTAAACGAGACCTGGGTAGCGAAACCTGCCGGTTGCAGCGACTGGGGACCTCCAAACTAGAGGTCCAGGAGCTAACGCAGGGTTCTCTTTTTGGGTGCACCATTCTGTTACGGTCCACCATATTAAAACGCTGGCAAACCATGAAAACAAATGAATAACTAGTTTAGGACCCCAGTGCAGTTAGCTAAAAAAAAAAAGAGAGAAATAAATGTTCACCAAAAATAAAGGTAGATGAAGAAAAGGTACGTTGTAAGCGTAAAGCGCTCGTATTCACTTTACTACTGGTATATGTCTCCGTTTCGCCAACAACCTACAAGTGCGCGCATGCAGAAATTGTCGGATACCCGCGCGGAGGATCCGCGAAAGTGTCTCACGGTTCTCCCATGGTTTCAGAGAGTCTGATGCGGGAATGAAAAAGACGAGACTGTAAAGGAGCTCAGCGTCCTTTTCTGAGCGAAGAAGAAAGATGGGGGTCGAAGGCGAGTGAGGGAAAGGAGGAGTGAGTCTCGTAGCCGCGAGCGAAGCTTAAAACAGACAAGGAAGAGCCAGCATAATGAACAAAATAAATGGAAAATAAAACAAACACTGGCCCTACACTAACGTCTGTGCCCTATCTTACCGGACAATCTTCCGATTTCCCCCGACTGACGATCTACAAATCTCCAGTCATACTTTTTACCCTAACCAAACCAAACCAACATGCCAGAATGAAAACGAAAGCTGTGTGAAGGCTGGTGCAGCAAGTGTAGCTTAGCATTCAATGTTAGCTGCAGGGGAAGCGAAGCAATGCTGCGACGCCTGTGTGAGCCCAAAGGTGTGCTTAAATAGGTCCAACAACAGTTGTCGCTACTTTCATACGGTAGACGGCAAATTAGATTGCTGTCTGCGCAATTGTGCTGAAGGTTCTCACGCTGCCATGAGGAATCAACAGTGGCCTCTAGTGGCCAAAGCTTGACCCCTAATACGGGCTGTGTAAGGTCATGCCACAGCATCTCATTTGGAATTAAATCAAGACTTTGACTAGGACACTCCAAAGTCTTCGTTTTTTTTTTGTTTTTTTTGAGCCATTCAGAGATGGACTTGCTGGTGTGCTTCTGATCATTGTCCTGCTGCAGAACCCAAGTAAGCTTGAACTTGAACTTGAACAGATGGCTGAACATTCTCCTTCAGGATTTTCTGGTAAATAATAGAATTCGTGGTTCCATTTATCACAGCAAGTCTTCCAGATCCTGAAGCAGCAAAACAGCCCCAGACCATCACACTACCACCACCATGTTTTACTGTTGGTATAATGTTCTTTTTCTGAATGCTGTGTTACTTTTATGGCAGATGTAAAGAGATGCACACCATCCAAGTAATTCCAATTTTGTCTCATCAGTCCACAGAATATTTTACCAAAAGTCTTGGGGATCATCAAGATGTTTTTGGCAAATGTGAGATGGGCCTTTGTCTTCTTTTTCATCAGCAGTCGTTTTCTCCTTGGAAAAATCGATACCATTTTTGCCCAGTCTCTTTTTTATTGTTCATCATGAACTCTGACTTTGACTGAGGCAAGTGAGGCCTGCAGTGCTTTAGATGTAGTTCTTTTGTGACTTCCTGGATGAGTCGTTGATGCTCTCTTGGACTAATTTTGGTCGGCCAGCCACTCCTGGGAAAGTTCACCACTGTTCCATGTTTTCTCCATTTGTGAATAATGGCTCTTACTGTGATACACTGGAGTCCCAATGCCTTAAAAATGGCTTTGTAACCTTTTCCATAGTGATAGGTGGTCAATGAAATCTGTTCTTGAATTTCTTCAGATCGGGCATAATGTGTTGCTTCTTGAGATCTTATAGCCTACTTTATCTTGTCAGTCAGGTTCTATTTAAGTGATTTCTTGATTCTACACGTCTGGCAGTAATCAGGCCTGGGTGAGGCTAGAGAAATTTTACTCAGCTTTCCAAAAAATGTGGTTAATCACAGTTAATTCATTATTTTTTCACATAGGGCCAGTTCGGTTTGGATAGCTTTTTCTACGCATATAAATGACATCATCATTGAAAAACAGCTTTTTGTAATCACTCAGGTTATCTTTGTCTGACATTGAAATTTAATTGCTAATCTGAAACATTTGAGTAATATATAATAATAAAATAATAATAATAATAATAAAACAAGTGCTATATAAATAGATCTGACTTGACTTGAGTATGACAAATGTGCAAAAACAAAAAATCTGTAAAGGGCAAATAGACGCAAATATATGCATACACATAAACGAGAATATGTGTGTATTTATATATATATATATGGGAGTGAATAGCGGGTAAAAAATAAAAGAATAAAGAAATTAAATAAGTAGCTTTAAGGATGGACTCAAAATAAAGAATGTTGCTTATAATAAGGATAAAGAGTTAGATGCCACGAGCACATGGTGCTTAAAGTAGAATGGAGACGCCACTAACAACGCTGAGCAGTGACGTGGCGAGTGCAAGACAAAAACGACTCGTTCGAGAGTGCCGACTCAGGAGTCAGTGTCGACTCCAAAAACGATTTGCAAGTCAGAAATGCCTGGGCATGTTCAATGTTGACAAGCCCAGCTTGGACATAAGGACATAAAAAATACTGATAAAAAAATACAGCACTTGTCACTCAGCTAATGGAAAATAAATGCAAGAACCCGGTTGCTAGAATAAGCTCGCAAATACTGAGCAATAATATCAATGATAAATTGGTAGAAACTAGGCGGAAGCTTGTGTGGTTGCGGTGGCGGAGCTGACTTCACTCAACAAGAGCAAACGTTCAGAGAAACAAAAGAACAGCGCTCTCATGATAAGATCATGGTACAGCGCCTCTAAAACCAGCAAAAGCCAGGCAGTAACCGATTACTAAGATTATCTCACCAATACAAAGTATAATCAATGGATGTCGAGAGGGTGTAAACTGAGGCTCGCGTCGCTACGGCGACCGAGCTGACATCGCTAGGCAGGTGGAAGGTTCAAAGCGTGCCAAAAACAAAAAGCCAGGCACACCAGAATCTGACCCTAGCAATATTAAGCTATAACCCTATCAGATCTCTGGCCTTGCGACCATACATTACATTCTTCTCTTCAAAGAAGAACTATACTGTCTTTCCATAGCTGAAGCCAATGCTGCGAAGGTGCGACAAGAGACACTGCTCTGAAACGGCTTTAAATACCTGCACGAGCAGGTATCTCTGGTCAAGTGCAATCAGTACCTATTCTAATCGGCACGTGCGTGCTCAAGATCGCCGTCCCAATCTCGGCACGTTTACCACGCCATCTCCGCCCTCTAGTGTTGGGCAGGAACTGCGTGGTTCCTAATAACAGATCACTAGTAGAGAGGATTGTTTGAGCTAGCTCCCACAGTTTTGTTGTCCACCATCCAGACATCCTCACCAGCCCACCTTCACTACACACCCCTATCTCTGCCCCCCCCCCATTAAAACGTTGCGTATATCTAAACTTAACATCAGAATTAGGTCCATCAGTAGGTCACTGTCACTTCCAGGCATACCTGACTACGAGGTATGGGGTAAGAGGCCTTCTGTCAAACCTTTTGACCTCAGACTGTTGTGTTCTAGTAACCGAATAAACTGCATTTACAGTACAAGTAACATGAGCCAAGTAGCTTTTTTAGGATCTGAAATACCTGGTCTTTCAAAAATAAAAGTTGTTGATTTGAATGCACTTCATTAAAAAAAAAGTCAATTTCGACATCAGAATATTTTCTTTAGCTTTTTCTGAGCCATTTTGGAGGATTTTTCCACTGGATCCTCAGGCCAAAGGCTTAGTTTTATGCTGGGCATTTGTTATTTGGGGGCATGATAAAATAAAATGAATGAGCATGCACACTCAGTTTATGAACAGCTGGCATTCATGAACATACTATCAAATCTGGTGGTTATGCGGCGTTTATGAGAGTTTTCGGGTCCATTTTACTAGCAGTTTGCTCATCTTTTTACAAAGGTTTCATGAATGAGGCCCTCTGAACATACATTTTCTGTACTTCAGCCATATAGTTTCTCACTCTGACAGTCAAACAAATTTTTAAGTTTCTTGCATTGCAGTTCTGGCCTACTTTCACCCCTGCTTACAACTGATAAAGTCGATCCAACAATTGTGGATAAAATAATTGTGTTAATATAAAATACTTTTATTAGACATTTAATTGATTAATTTCAGCAGAAATTAGCTTCTGATTTTATCATAGCATCATAGCATTGATATAGCGTCAAGCATCATCCACCATGGAAATGGCCCTAAAGATGAGAGGTGTCGTCAAGTCTTGGCTCCCATTGTAATGAAGGGATGCCCCTGTGTAGCAGCCAGAATACCTGAAAATATATTTTTTTGGTTTTATTTAAATCCAGGATCAGAGTTAAGTTATACCATTTTTATCAGATTATACCAATGATTCTAAATATGTATTTTAAACGTTAGTTTCTCTTTCAGTTTCAGATATATAGGTCTCTCCCCATGCAACAAGATGCATACAAGTCTTGTATGGCTGCAGATTTGTTCTGCACAACATCAGAAGAATATTTCTTTTTCTGACCACAAAAAATCCTAACATAGGTTCTTGTTGTTATCTTGTTATTTGATTACTGCAATTTTTACTTGCTGGTCTGCCTTCATGTCCCATTGCTCTACTACAGGGGATTCAACATGCTGCTATCCATCTAGTTCACACCCTACCAAAGTTTTATCATGTAACTGCTTTATTATGATCAGTCCACTGGCTTCCTGTAGGCAAGATCAAACTCTTGTCCTAACTTGCTAGGCCTCAAAATATTCTGCTTCATGTTATTTACATTCCTTGATTCAGAACTACTTATGGCAACTCAGGTCTTTAGTTTCAGGTCATCTGGCATATCCTTCTAAAGGTCTAAGGCCTTCTAATGCTTGCAAGACCAGATCTCAATGTTTCAGTGTCCTTGTTCCTCATTGGTGGAATGAGCTTTCCATACTCATACCTTTTTGCAGAAATTTGATGACTCACCTCTTCGAACAATACCTAGGATAATGATTCTTCTATCCTCTGAACTTTTGTTATACCTCATCTGTTTTTGTATATAGCATATTTTTGTCAACTTTATCTTGACGTTCCTAGTAATTGTAGTTTTTATGTGTGCCCTTAGCATCAAACTGAGAACTTGCTTGTTATTTCTTGATCAGCAATAATTTCTAGCTTGGTAATGGTAATGAATACTTACATGTTGTAAGTTACTCTGGAACAAATAAATGTCAGACCATATGATATCATTATGTTCAAACTGACTAGATGAAATGTTAGAACACTAAAGGGGTCATAAATTTTCTTTACCTGTGATGCATGGCGGAATATAGGGAAAGTTTGTATGAGTCTGCCAACCACCACAGCACTGTGATGAACTCTTCAAAGTGCTAACCTGTTTGTGTGGAATGCCAGGCAGCCTGTTTCAGACTGTTTGAAGTTTTCTAGAGAGCAAGGCTTTTACAAATGACCATTACCGGTTAGTGTTCAGGTCAATATCTCACACAGCACATACAGCCTAACTCAACATTCCTCATTTTCTTTCATATACTCCTCACTGTATATGAATGGTCAGCTTATTTTAAGATAATATCAAACCCACCTTTGGAGAAATTTGTAAAAAGGAAAAATAATGAAACAGACTCTAGATGAATCAATTCTAACCTCTACAAAGAAATTGCAAAGCAACCAACTTAGGCTCCGGACAAGTAATCCCAACCAGGCTCCACCAAGTTGGTAAATGTTGGTCCCTGCTGGTCAAGGTTGCTCTGGAAAATAACATCCAGTGCCATCAAATTTGCTGTTGTCTCATGGCAGTATAAGCTAGTTTTACTATCCATATAACTTTCAAGGTACTGTATAGTGTATACAGTGGGGCAAAAAAGTATTTAGTCAGCCACTGATTGTGCAAGTTCTCCTACTTAGAAAGATGAGAGAGGTCAGTAATTTTCATCATAGGTACACTTCAATTATGAGAGACAAAATAGGAGGCAGGAGACAAATGCGAGTTCGTGGAACAGATATACTGCGCTTTATTTGGACTACAAAGCTGAGGCAATGTAGGAGCTACTGTACGAGGTAAGGAACCTTGTAGTGTAGCAACCAAACGGGGAACCGAATGGGGCATAAATAGAGGGAGAGAGAGATTCAAAAACGGGAACAGGTGCAAGTGGTTAATAGGAAGGAGAGGACGAGCGAGGTAGGTTGCATGTCACTGGAGCGGCCCTGGCTGTGGGCGTGACAGTACCCCCTCTCGAAGGACTCGCGTAGGCGGGGGTGCGGCGGGAACCGGAGGCACGGAGGAGCGAGGAGGACTTGCGCGGGAGGCTGCACGGCCTGGGGGCCGGTCGGGTCGGGCGGCGTGGAACTCCTGGATGAGGAGTGGGTCCAGGACGTCCTTAGCGTCCACCCAGCTGTTCTCCTCGGGGCCGTAGCCCTCCCACTCAACCAGGTACTGGAGCCGCGTGTGGCATCGGCGGGAGTCCAGGAGGCGACGGACAGTGTAGGTGGGAGCCTCCAGCGGGCCGGTGGGCGGAGGTTGGTCAGATGGAGAGGACTCCGCCAGCGGGCCGGGGACCCAGGGTTTCAGGAGCGATACATGGAATGACGGAGAGATGCGTAAATGAGCCGGCAATTGCAAACAGTAGGTCACATCATTGATACGGTGGGTTATTTTGTAAGGACCCAGAAAGCGAGGAGAAAAAGTGGTACTTCCCTGGCAGCTGCGCAGTCCCTGGGTTGACAGCCAGACATGGTCCCCTGGTTGGTAGGTGGTAGCGGAGCGACGGCGCCGGTCAGCCTCTTGTAGCGGCGGATGGCCTTGTCGTTTCTGTGGTGGACCTGGCACCAGATGTTTTTGCTGCGGCGAAACCAGTCGTCGATGGCCGGGGCGTCCGAGGGCGTGGAATCCCAGGGAACGAAGGGGGGTTGGAAGCTCAGAACGCATTGGAATGGCGTGAGACCGGTGGAGGAGTGCCGGAGGGAGTTCTGGGCTATTTCGGTCCAGGGAAGGAACTGTGACCAGTCATGAGGGTTGTGGAGGCAGTAGCACCGGAGGAATTTCTTCAGTTCTTGGTTGGTGCGCTCACACTGACCATTGGTTTGGGGGTGGTAACCCGAGGAAAGGCTGACGGAGGCACCCAGCTTGCCCAGGAACGTGCGCCACAGTGCTGAGGAGAACTGGGGTCCGCGGTCTGAGAGAATGTCCTCCGGGATGCCGAAGTAGTGGAAGGCGTGTTCGAATAGGCATTCCGCTGTCTGAAGCGCGGAGGAGACCTTGGGCAGAGGAACGAAGCGGACAGCATGGGAGAAGCGGTCGACTATGGAGAGGATGGTGGTGAATCCGCGGGAGGAAGGGAGATCCGTGACAAAATCGAGCGCGATGTGCAACCAGGGCCGTTGTGGCACGGGCAAAGGATGGATCAGACCCAAAGGAAGAGTGCGAGGAGTCTTGGCTTGCGCGCAGATGCTGCAGGATGACACGAAGCGGTGCACATCTTTGTGCATGTTCTCCCACCAGTAACGCGCCGCCAGGAGCTGATGGGTGCGGGTCTCCCCAGGATGGCCAGCACACAGGGAGAGGTGAGCCCAGGCGAGGAGGCAGTCACGGAGATCGGAGGGCACGAACCTCTTGTCCGGCGGGCAGTTAGGCGGAACATGTGTTTGGGAGAGCCTGTCGTCCAGCTCGCGCTCGAAGTCCCAGCGGATTGCGCTGATGGTGCAAGAGGCCGGGAGGATGAGCATGGGTGTCTCCAGGGCGGCTGGCTCGAGGTCGAAGCTGCGGGACAGCGCGTCCGCCTTGGTGTTTTTGGTCCCAGGGCGATAGGTGATGGAAAACGAGAATCGGGAAAAGAAGAGAGACCAGAGGGCCTGGCGAGCGTTGAGGCGTTTGGCCGAGCGGAGGTACTCCAAGTTTTTGTGGTCGGTGAGAACTGTGAAGGGGTGTTTGGAGCCCTCAAGCCAGTGCCTCCATTCCCCCATGGCCAACTTGATGGCCAGTAGTTCACGGTCGCCCACGTCGTAGTTGCGCTCGGCAGGTGTGAGCTTGTGCGAAAAAAAGGCGACGAGGCGCAGCTTGGGCGGATCGCCGAGACATTGAGAGAGGATGGCTCCCACTCCCACGGAAGAAGCGTCGACCTCCAGGGTGAAGGGCCGTTCCGGGTCGGGATGTCCCAGGACGGGAGCGCGGGTGAAGGCGGATTTGAGCGCGCAGAAAGCCTGCTCGGACTCCAGGGACCAGTGGAGGGAGCGGGGTTTGCCTCGCAAAAGCGCGGTGAGGGGCGCCACCGTGCGGCTGAAATCCCTGATGAAGCGGCGATAGAAATTCGCGAAACCCAGGAAGCGCTGCAGCTGTTTGATGGAGGTCGGTGTGGGCCAGGAGAGGACGGCGGAGAGCTTTGAATCGTCCATGGCGACCCCAGAGGGGGAGATCACGTAGCTGAGGTAATGCACAGACTGAGTATGGAACTCACATTTTTCCGCCTTCGCACGGAGATGGTGGAGTCGAAGCCTCTCGAGTACCTGGCGGACGTGGGAGACGTGGGTGGCAAAATCCGGTGAATGCACCAGGATGTCGTCCAGGTAGACAGTGACGAAACGGCCAAGCATGTCCCAGAGCACGTCATTAATGAATGCCTGGAAGAACGAAGGCGCGTTCGCCAGGTCAAAGGGCATCACCAGGTACTCGTAATAACCCGAGCTGGTGCTGAAGGTGGTCTTCCATTCGTCGCCCTCTTTGACACGGATCAGATTGTACGCATTCCTGAGGTCCAGTTTGGTGTACCAGCGTGATGTGCGGAGCTGTTCGAGGGGACCAGCGGGAGCGGGTAGGCGTAACTGCGGGTGATGCGGTTTAGCTCCCGGTAATCGATGCAGGGTCTGAGGCCTCCGTCTTGCTTGGGAACGAAGAAGAACCCCGCTGACATGGGCGAGGTGGAGGGACGGATGAAGCCGAGCTTCAGGTACTCGGCAATGTAGTCCGACATGGATTGCTCTTCGGCCGCCGAGAGAGGATACAGGTGAGCTTTGGGTAGAGGTGCGCCCGGGAGGAGGTTGATGGCGCAGTCGTAGAAGCGGTGCGGAGGGAGAGGAGGAGGCGAATCCGTAGCGAAGACCGAAGCCAGGTCCCTGTAGTGGTCGGGTACTTTCCGTGGGAGAGGTGAGGAGTCAGAGAGCGGGAGGGAGTTGACTTGCAGGGTTGAACGGAGCAGACAGTGAGCTTGGCACCACGGAGACCAGCGGATGAGCTCGTGGGCGGACCAGGAGATGAGAGGGTCGTGACGGCGAAGCCAAGGGAGCCCCAGGATGATAGGATATGCAAGGGAGCTCACGGGAAGGAGGGCGAGGTACTTCTGATGGGTGGCACTGGTAAGAAGGCAGAGAGGAACTGTGATGCGGGTAAGCAGACCCGAGCCGAGAGGACGGCCATCGGCTGTGGTGATCCGGCGGTCGGCGGGGAGTGTAGTGCAGGGGATCTTCCACTCGATGATGAAGGTGTTCGGCGATGAAGTTCCCCTGGGCGCCGGAGTTGATCAGGGCTGTGAGAGAGACGTCAGCGTGAGCGAGCCACAAAAGCACTGGCAGAGTGAAGGAGGAATCAGGAGGGAGTCGACTCACCCGGGATGCGCGTGCTGGCTGGCCCGAGAGGCGGAGCGAGATCACAGGCAGGACGCAGGTGACAATCCGAGCCGCAGTAACAGCAGAGGCCCTGTTCGAAGCAGCGGCGGCATTCTTCGGAGGAGAGGTGGGCGCGAGCGAGTTCCATGGGCTCAGTCGGAGGCAAAGGATCGCGGGTGTCTGGAAGGGCAGTCCGAGGAGCGGGCCGAGGAGCGGAGGCAGACCGGGGGGCGAGGAGCTGGTCCAGACGGATGGTGAGAGTGATGAGCTCCTCTAGAGACAAGTTGAGGTCACGTCTGGCCAGTTCTCTCCTGAGGTCAGGACGCAGGCCTTGGAGGAACGCAGAGAGAAGGGCAGGTGTGTTCCAACTACTTTGTGCCGCCAGGGTGCGGAACTGGAGGGCGTAGTCGGCGGCGGAACGGCGGCCCTGACGTAGAGAGAGCAGGACATCGCCGGCAGATCGCCCCTCGCGAGGATGGTGGAAAACCACGCGGAAGGCGGTCAGGAAGCGGCCGAAATCCCTGGCCTCCTCACCTTGCTGCGACCAGACGGCGGTGACCCAATCCAAGGCCCGGCCGGAGAGGAGGGAGACTATCAAGGCGATGCGGGCCGCGTCAGACTCTGGTGGTGAGTGAGCGAAGTACAAGTCGCATTGTAGCAGGAAGCTCTTGCAGCGTTCCAGATGGCGTCGTACTTGTCTGGCAGGGCGATCTTGTATGCTGACTGCAAGGCCCGTGGAGGGCTGGGAGGAAGCGGAACCGAGGCAGGAAGCACCGCAGCGGCGGGGGACGGCGTTAGCTGTGACACGCGTTGAGTAAGCTCGCTGACGGAGGGAACCAGCGAGCTGAGCGAGCGTTGATTGTCAGCCAGCAAGGAAACCGCTTGAGCCACTTCCTGGAGTTGGGAGCGGAGTTCGGCGAGCTGCTCCGCTGTAGTCGGGGAGAGGTCGGTACCACCAACCGCTGTCTCCATGTTGGCTACACTAACTGTAACGCCGAACAGGAGGCAGGAGACAAACGCGAGTTCGTGGAACAGATATACTGCGCTTTATTTGGACTACAAAGCTGAGGCAATGTAGGAGCTACTGGACGAGGTAAGGAACCTTGTAGTGTAGCAACCAAACGGGGAACTGAATGGGGCATAAATAGAGGGAGAGAGAGAGGCAAAAACGGGAAGAGGTGCAGGTGGTTAATAGGAAGGAGAGGACGAGCGAGGTAGGTTGCGTGTCGCTGGAGCGGTGCTGGCTGTGGGCGTGACAGTTGAAGCCTGTGATGAAAATTACAGACCTCTCTCATTTTTCTAAGTAGGAGAACTTGCACAATCAGTGGCTGACTAAAAACTTTTTTGCCCCGCTGTAATCAACATCTGTAATTTCAATAAAACATAAAACCTTTTCACTTTTTTCACTTTTTGTTATGTTGCGGCTTTGTGCTAAAATAAAAAAGAAATTCAAGTTTTTCGCCATCATTCTACACTTAGTACCGAATAAAGACTATGTAAAAACAGAATTTCAGAAATTCTTGCAAATGTATTGATAAGGAAAAACTAAAATATTGCATTGACATAAGTATTCAGATCCTTTACTCAGCTCTTGGTTGAACCACATTTGGCAGTGATTACAGACTCCAGTCTTTTTGGGTATGATGCCACAAAGTTGCACATCTGGATTTGGGGATTTTCTTCCATTCTTCTCAGCAGATCCTCTCAAGCTCTATCAGGTTGGATGGGGCCATCAGTGGACAATCGCTGTCAGGTCTCCCCAGAGATGTTCTATTGAATGCAACTCAGGGCCCGTTTAAGGACATTCACAGAGTTGTCCCTAAGCCACTCCTGTGTAGTCTTGGCTGTGTGCTTTAGTTCATTGTCTTGTTAGATGATGAACTTTCGGCCCAGTCTGAGGTCCGGAGCACTCTGGATCAGGTTTCATTAAGAATATCTCTGTACTTTTCTCCATTAAGCTTTTCCTCAGCCCTGACCAGTCTCCCTGTCCCAGCCACTGAAAACACCCCCACAGTGTGATGCTGCCACCACCATGCTTCACTGTAGAGATGGTGTTGGGCTGGTGGTGAACAGTGCCTGGCTTCCTCTAGACATGCCCCTTAGATTTGAGGCCCAAAAAAGTTCAATCTTGGTATCATCAGACCAGACTGCAGTTATGGTTGACCTTCTAGAAGTTTCTCTCATCTGCACACAGGATCTTTGGAGCTCAGCCAGAGTGACCATTGGGTTCTTGGTCACTTCTCTTACCAACACCCTTCTCCCCCAATTACTTAGTTTGGTGTGGCGGCCAGCTCTAGGAGGAGTCCTGGTTGTGCCAAACTTCTTTCACTTAAGAATTATGAAGGCCGCTGTTCTCACGGGAACATTCAGTGCAGCAGATTTTTTTGTTGCTTTCTCCAGATCTCTGCCTCCACACAATCTCTGAGCTCTACAGGCAGTTCCTCCTCAAGGCTTGGTTTTTGATTTTTGTTTTGCTTAACTTACTGTATATAGACAGCTGTGTGTCTTTCCAAATCATGTCCAATCAACTGAATTTACCACAGGTGGACACAAGTCAAGGTGTAGAAATATCTGAAAGACCATCAACAGAAATGGGAGTTCCCTAGGGCTAAATTTCATAGCAAAAGTTAGTAAGAGTTAAGTGTCATAGCAAAGGGTCTGTTTTCACTTTCTTATTATGGAGTATTGGATGGAGATGGGGGAGAACTTGCTATTTTTATTTTAGCAAAAAAAGCCAAAATATATATATATATATATATATATATATATATATATATAAACCTCTACATTCATGTGTTTCTATGTTTTCCTTTAAATGCCTGTTAGTGTCTGTCTTTGATATTCGTTGGGTACATTTGCAGGTTGGCCTACAAGGTGCACATTTAGCTGAAGAGGTGTGAAACCCACAGTGAGGCAAACAGTGGCTTGGTATCTGGGCAACAGCAACAGTAGCCTCTTTCCTTTCCAGCTCTTGCGGGAAGGGGTGTCCATGTTGCAGGTAACATCACCATGGCCACAGTGATTGTTGACATACACTTAACAGCAAATCCCCAAGCATGCACAGCATAACACAAAATGCTATAGTCTATTACAATGACTACAAAGCATACATGTATGATGAAAGGCTAAGTTGATTGTAAGTTCATGAGAACAGAAACCTTCAGCACTGTGTCATGAAAATTTGCAACATGACTCAATGTAAACAAAGCAGCTTTATAATAGTATATCTTCATGACACGGCTTGATGAGTTTCAAAGTGGAGTTGTATACCAGAGTTGTCCTGTGAAACCTTCACTGGATTTCTGGGAAGGGTCCGTCTCCAAATGTGTACACATACTGCTTTCCTCGAAATGATGTGTTTGTATGTGTCTACTGCCTCTCTCTCTCTCTCTCTCTCTCTCTCCCTCTCTCTCTCTCTCTTTTTGTATGTGTCTGAGTGTCTGTCTGTCTGTCTTTCTTGCCCTTGTTTATAGGTGTCTGCAATGTATGTACAGTAGGTTCACCAAGAGTTATGTGCACATTCTTGCAATAGACTTAATTTAGCACAAACAGTCTGTGTTTATGAAATTCTTCTCTCTCTCTCTCTCTCTCTCTCTCTCTCTCTGAGAATTGTGGGTAGTGGGAGGAGTGCCGATGGTGAGAGTAGGAAGCAGGAGGTAGGATCTCTTGAAAGTGTTTGTGCTTTTTCTCATATTGCGTGTATAAGATCCACTTTTTAAAAGCTGATTAAACATTTCTAAACTTTTTACGCCAAGTCGACGTGGAGGAAGACGAGCTCTTCTGACATTTAAGTTTTAGACACAGTTGTAAATGTGTACCAGATCCCTCAGTGTCTGTGGAAGATTAGCTTTTCCCAAAGAAATGAGAGCAGATAGTTGCACTGCTTCACACATGAACAAAGAGATTGTAATGAAAAAACATTCAAGAAAACAAACTACTATAGAAGAACCTCATAGAACAGAGGGAACATGGACTGTGGTAACCTAGCGGTTAAGGTACTGGACTACTCTGGATAAGGGCGTCTGCTAAATGCTGTAAAATGTAAATGAACATATTGCTTTGGTCCATGCACAGTACAACTTCTTTAACAACATGGATGCACGTACAACAGTCTCATTTGATCTGGAGAAAAAGCCCAAAGAAAAGAATTTTCTCACAGCTTTAAGATGCGTGGGTGGACGAGTAATTCAAGATCAACTTCAGATAAGATTTCTCGCACTTCCATACTATAAGTGCCTTTATAGTGCTGAACCTTGTGAATCTGAAATAGCAAACATATCACTGGAGGATCCCAGAAGTTGAATCAGTTCATCTGGACATAAGGTTTTGTGGGAGAAACGTTTCGTCACTCATCTAAGTGACTTCTTCAGTCTCAGCTAGTTGGAAAATTGCTTGGATTGTAAAATTTTACCAATTGTAAGTCACTCTGGATAAGGGCGTCTGCTAAATGCTGATACCAGCACCATTACATAACAATGGAACCGGTGATCAGTTTAATATGCAGATTGCCATTTCCATTAATGAAAATGTCCACGTGTGCCATTCACACAGGATTGGGGAATACCAGCGATAGCTGAATTGTAAGATGGTGAGAGGAGTACTTTGAGGCCACCTCCTCGGTTAAGGGATTGACGTTCCCTTTTAACAAAAATGGCTTCTTTTACTCCACGTTCAAACCATCGTTCCTCCCTATCAAGGATCTGCACGTCTTCATCCTTGAAAGAGTGGCGCCTGGGCTCTAGGTGGGTGTAAACCGCAGAGTCCTGAACTGCTCTTCTATGCTGTGCCGTCCATTTCATCAGCGGCTGTTTGGTTTCCCTGACGTACAATTCTTGGCAATCCTCCAAGCTCTTAACAGCATACAGTGGGGGAAAAAAGTATTTGGTCAGCCACTGATTGCGCAAGTTCTCGTACTTAGAAAGATGAGAGAGGTCTGTAATTTTCATCATAGGTACACTTCAACTATAAGAGACAAAATGAGAAAAAAAAATTCAGGAAATCACATTGTAGGATTTTTAAAGAAATAATTGAAAATTATGGTGGAAAATAAGTATTTGGTCAATAACAAAAGTTCAACTCAATACTTTGTAACATAAGCTTTGTTTGCAATGACAGAGGTCAAACGTTTCCTGTAAGTCTTCACCAGGTTTGCACACACTGTAGCTGGTATTTTGGCACATTCCTCCATGCAGATCTCCTCTAGAGCAGCGATGTTTTGGGGCAACACGGACTTTCAACTCCCTCCACAAATTTTCTATGGTGTTGAGGTCTGGAGACTGGCTAGGCCACTCCGGGACTTTAAATTGCTTTTTACGGAGCCACTCCTTCGTTGCCCAAGTGGTGTGTTTGGGATCATTGTCATGCTGGAAGAACCAGCCACGTTCCATCTCCAATGCTCTCACTGATGGAAGGAGGTTTTGGCTTAAAATCTCACGATACATGGCCCCGTTCATTCTTCCCTTAACACGGATCAGTCGTCCTTTCCCCTCTGCAGAAAAACAGTCCCAAAGCATGATGTTTCCACCCACATGCTTCACAGTAGGTATGGTATTCTTGGGATTCGACTCAGCATCCTTTTTCCTCCAGTTGAGTTTTTACCAAAAAGTTCTATTTTGGTTTAATCTGACCACATGATATTCTCCCAATCCTCTTCTGGATCATCCATATGCACTCTGGCAAACTTCAGACTGGCCTGGACATGTACTGGCTTAAGCAGGGGGACACGACTGGCACTACAGGATCTGGGTCTCTGTTGGCATAGTGTGTTACTGATGGTAGCCTTTGTTACTTTGGTCCCAGCTCTCCGCAGGTCATTCATCAGATCCCTCCGTGTAGTTCTGGGATTTTTGCTCACCATTCTCATGATCATTTTGACCCTTCGGGATGAGATCTTGCGTGGAGCCCCAGATCGAGAGAGATTATCAATGGTCTTGTATGTCTTCCATTTTCTTACAAATGCTCCCAATGTTGATTTATTCACACCAACCTGCTTGCCTATTGTCTTTTATACAGATAACGAGGTCAAACAGGTGCCATTAATACAGGTAACGAGTGGAGGACAGAAGAGCTTCTTAAAGGAGAAGTTAGAGGTCTGTGAGAACCAGAAAGCTTGCTTGTTTGTGGGTGACCAAATACTTATTTTTCACCATGATTTTGTCTCTCATAGTTGAAGTGTACCTATGATGACAATTACAGACCTCTCTCATCTTTCTAAGTAGGAGCACAATCAGTGGCTGACTAAATACTTTTTTGCCCCACTGTATGTATGTATGTATATTCCACTTTATGGAATCGATGTTGTGTTTATTAAAGTGCATTCTAGTCTGATCATGCACACTGTCACTGAGATCAAGCAAAACAGACGCTTGCAGAGGTAAATGACGTTCGGCCGGTTTATTGCAAACAACCCGGGAGATAGGCGGGTGAACGGCAAAAGGTTCAATAGCAGATGGAAGGATTGAGCGATCAGTCCAAGGTCGTACCAAAAAGACAGTTCCACAGGCAAACAAATCCAAAGACGAAAGGTAAAATCTGTGGTCGGTAAATCCAGAAGGGGGGTCAGGTCCGTAAATCCGTCCGATAATGACTAAACACTCGGTACGCATGTAAGAATACAGAGGCAATACTTCACGTTCGCGCTGCTGAGACGCCAAGTATAAATGGAGGTGAGGACAGGTGAGAGTCATCAGTACTCGGGTGACACCGATCTGGAGGTGCGGCTTAGCTGGGCTTGGGGAGTCATGTGTTCGGCAGGTGCATTGCGGGAGTTGGTGTGCGCCCCGTTCTCGGAGGTGGGCTGAGTTGATGTAGGACTGAAGTCCAGCGGCGTGACACACACAGTGTTCTTGAATGAGTCAAGACTATATACTCTCCGTGTAGTTCTGTTCTGTAGAATTAGGTGAATATGAGCATCATTTAGTTGCTGTGCTTAAAACAAAAAAGACCATTTCATCATCACTACTGCTGCTGCTCAAGGAATCCATTTCTTCCTCTTCAGATGCCTTCCTGCGTTTTCAGAGAGTTTAGACAAAAAAAAACGCATCGCACATGGTGTGAAGGTACCACTACATTAAAAATTGCATCTGAATTTTTACATCTGTAAAAATCATACTCTGTGTGAAAAGACCTTTATACTGTCCGCTATGAAAAAATAGTAGGACCAATAAAAAGTTTCTATTGGTTCCAAAGAGGCTGATAATGTAATATATTTCAAATGACAGGGCTTGATGATTCTAAACTCTTAGCACAAACCAATCAATCTATTGTAGATGTTACAGTGAATGCAACGGGGGGAAGTTTTGTCACCATGAGCCAACCTTGTTCTTCTTGAGGCAAGTCCGGTCATGTTAGAAGACCTTGCCCAGAGAGCGACCGAGCCTCCGACTGAACTCCAACACAAACCCAGTGATAATTATTGTATCACAAGGAGTGACAACGATACAATGATGGTGGTTGAGCCCCACACTGAGTGCTATGATGTAGCGCTCCCATCAATGGAGCTCAGTGCGTCAGGCTGAAAATGATGCCAATCAAACAGAAGCTGGTGCGGCCATTAGTGACACAATAATGCTCGGTACAGACTGATCGATGACCAGTGCTTTTGACGATGCAGCCAGTCCTGCTTTAGAGTGATCAGTGGCTGGTGCGGCAGTTATTGACACTGCTGTGGTCAGCGCGGCAGTTGGTAATGCAATCAGGCTCATTAAAGATCAATCAGTAGCTGGCATGACTGATGGTAACACAGCTAAGATCATTAAGGAGCAATCGTGACATCTGTAGTCAGACTTGTTACAGAGCAATCAGTTGCTGGTGTGACCATCGGAGATACTGTTAAGCTCACACTACAGGGATCAATGGCTGGTGCAGCAGAGCCTGCCGCCAGGCGATCATGGGAGGTGTGAACATTAGCAATACAGTTGTGGTCACTACAGACTGTTCAGAATTCTATGTGCCAAGTGATTATTCAGTGTTGTGTATAAGAAAAATAAATGGAAAGCTTGTTTCTCCATCTCCAAAGAGCTATAGCCCTCTACTCAAACGTTCAGGAAGTATCCATTGGAGGATTTTATAGTCTGCTCTGCCAACCAACAAATCTGTTTCAAAATTCAATCCAACCATCCAACTCTTTGCATTTTCTGCCACACGCCAGATTCTCTACATGTCTAAGGCAAACCCCCTCTGATGTACTTTAGTCAATCTTGTAATCAGACAAGCAAAACTTGCCATCTAGAAAACCTTTAGAACAATGCCTGAAGGACAGGATGTTAATGTTCTGAAACTGTTTAAAGCTCTAATAGAATCACTTATCATAAGTGAGTTTGCCTTTTATCAGAGCAATCACAATGTTGCTGAATTAAAAGAAAAATGGTGTGCCAATTAGTTTAATAATTATTATTTTAATCATTGGTTTTAAACTGTTTTTAAATTAACAACTTATAAAAAGTCAAGTCTCTATGTATATGTTTATATATACACACACACACACACACACACACACACACACGCACGCACGCACACGCACACACACACACACACACACACACACACACACACACACACGGAGTGTCTCCAATGCCATACGGATAAATATGTGAACCCATCCACCCAGTCATCCACTCAACGACCTACATTTGGGCAGACACAACTTAAAATGCAGGTAACTTGCTGAGGGCATTTCTCTGATTATCACTGCAGTGCTAAAATCTCCATGGATATTTTCCCATGCTTGCTCCCAAACAGAATCTAAGCCTGCATAGTAGTAAATTAAACTTGTTGAGCTTTCCATGACAAAGGTCCACATCCATGGCTCCTACCCATGGATGACGTCTTAAACCAGGTTAATGGCTCCACCAGCACTGTATCTATTTCACGGTGCTTTCTACACTACTCACTTTTCAATGCCTTTAAGTATGAAAGGTCCATACTGAACTTATTTGAGAGGAGAGTCAAGTTGATGATACCTAATCTTAGATTATAAGCCCAGATCTGTCTGTCATTTAAATTGTCACAGTTCCAGCATTTAATCTTAGCTTTTGTTATGTACAAGTACAGCCTGTACTGCTTCATATCCTAAAAGGAAATTCCATATACTTACTCAAGGAAATCGGCTTTGAAATCTATTAGTCTCAACACCTTATGTCTTCTACCAAGTTCACCATTTTTGTGCAGCAGGGAGAAACATCCCAAGTTGTAAACCATGACATCATAGATGGCATATAGCTGCAGTCTCAGTTTATGGTTTTGGCTTCAAAGGGTTTGTGTAGCAGTGCTGAGGTTCTTAGACTCAAATACTAGAATACCTAAAGCTCTGTGTCAAGACCATGACTTTTCCACACTTCATTTCCCTGCATTACTTCAGCCACGTCATCTCCTACGTCACACACTCCATCACTCGTGTTTCCTGATTATGCTCACCGGTCTTTCATTTGTGTCTCGTTAGTACACACATTTAACAACCACTGTCCTGTCCTTCCATAGTGAAGTTTCACTGTTTCTTAACTTGTCTCTGTGCATTCGGTTTGACTCTGTTACTGCTCCTGTTTATTATCCCTGCTCTGTTTCCTGGATTTCACTCTCGCCCTGCACTTTGGTTAATCTGTATGGTAGGACTGACATGGGCACGAACTCGGGGCTGTGTTTTGACGATGGTCTTTCTCTGTGGTACCACTGCTAGTGATATCCCATTTTTGACATTGGTCTGGCATTTATTCCGTTTGCCGTTCCTGTTTGCAAATCCTGCTCAGTTCCTGGACTGCTTGTGTTACCCTGCATTTGGTTAATCAGCCTGGTAGTTCTGTATCTCTGGTTTTGTGCTTAGGATTATTCTTTGGACTCTTCTTTCAGCTCAGCTCCTGTCTTGAGTCCTGCCTTCGTTCCTGTCTCGACTCCAGCCCTGGTTCCTGCCACAACTCCAGACCAGTTCCTGTTTCAGTTCCAGCCCTGGTTCCAGCCCCCATTGCTGTGTCTGTTCCAGCCCTGATTCTAGCCCAATTCCCATCTAGGTTCCAGTCCCGGCTCCTGTGACTCCAATCCTGTGTCCTGATTCTGATGGTTGGTTTGAACTTCAGCAGATTGTCTTGACCATGTCAGCATAACTAAATGCATGTGATTGGCTGATTACATATTTGTGCTAACGAACAGTTGCATAGGTGTTCAACATTTCATTTCTCTCTTTGGAAGAGAAAAATGTCAATATTGGAAATAATGGAAACATTGACATGACAACCACAATTTAAAACACTGTGGAATTTGACTGTAGGGTCTTTCTTTCTTATCTGTATACTTGTTTGTGATTACTTTTTCTGACCGTGTATTGAATTGGGTTGGTTGTGATCGGCATGTAGCAAATGCAGTGTGTTGAGAGCAGAGCTGAATGTCAGAATGCACCATGACAAGCTGAAAAGCTGCTTGTGTGTGTGTTTCTTTTTCTTTCTTTTTTTTGGTTGAGCTGTAAAGCAGATTTTTGGTTTTACTTTGTCAGACTGTTTTTTTCTAAAACCTGCCTAAGGGGACAACTTCTAAGAAAGCCAATATACAACAAGGCAATAGCAGGCACTCCAGATTGTCAACTGCTTCAGTCCAAGCAACATTTTATAAACAATATGAATGAAAATCAAAACAAGCCAAATCAAGGACATGCCTTTTCTATTCTAATATTCGACGGGATCACCAAATGGCAAATGCAGCACATTTGAAATTTTGTTGCTGTGGTTCAAACTGAACAATTTTCCTGCATTTTCCCTTTACTAATTCTATATGGTGGTAGTAAGCTAGCTGTCCAACTTTAATCTGCCTCGTACTACTGAGTTTTATTATCACAAATAATTGCACCCTTGTGTCCATATGGATATGATCTGCTATAATTAGCAGACACAAAAACGTCATGTTTATGAAACAGTGCTGTGTGGACAAATCACCATTTAGATGTGGTTCTTAAAATGCATTTTGACTTGACTGTTGACTGTTGCTGAATACTGAGATGCCAGATACTGCTGTGTGATCACTTCTATGAGGACACTAGCTATATTGATAAGTGTTTTGACTGGGCACAATTTCTCTTGAATGGGTAGTTCGCAGGTGGCCAATATAGTTGCCCAGATGCATTGATATATATACACAGAGTTTTGAAAGAGAATGACAGAATATATAATGGCTGAGTTATACTTACGGCTTCCTGCACTTCTATCTAGCTTGAAATATTGCCATGAAATAGTATCTTTCCATAACAATGGAACATAATGTCAATGCGAATATTTGAACTGCTCCATATATGCTCATTCAGGAAACCCCTCAACCATTTTCTTCTTTCATGAATGAGAGCAGATTAAAGGGGGTGAGGAGATCATAAGGGAGAGAGCAAAAACAGAGAGATGAAAAAGCAGGAAGAACAGGAACTGATATATATCGGAGTTGCAGACAGCTGGAAAAGAGCCCACTGGGGAGCTCTAGGAGCCTGAGGAGGCACAGGAAAGGGGAAGGAGGAGAAGGCAAAAAGAGGAAGGGCTGAATGGTCAGGTACAGGCTGAGAAAAAAAAAAACAGGGACATGAAAGGAAAGTGGAGAAGGGAGCACACGTTCATAAGTCTTAAACCTACCTGATCACAGGACGCCCTCCGCCAAACAAAGGACCCAGTGTGTGGTTGTGTGGGGGAGAAATAGAGTTCTTTTTGGGTTTTTTTCCTGACATACCTGAGTCTAAAACAGATAAGATCCTAAGGGTCTTTCCCTCCGCCTACTGTTCTTCTGTCTATCAGGTTTATGCTACCTTTTCAAGATTAAAGGTGAGTGTTGATTAAAAACCAAGTGGGAAATATACAGGAAGGAAAAAACAGAAGAATAAAGTGATAAGAACAATAGTGCTTCTGTTCATGGCCATATTTGACTCACTGTATGTGTGTGTGTGTGTGTGGCTGTGTGGCCATGCATTTACCTCTTTTTGTAGTACTTGCTCCAAGTGGATGAAGAGACGTATTGCTCTTCATTGGTTTTAAAACAGTTAATTGTACAGAATTTTCCAAAAATATAAAGCAAAGAAGTTGGGTAGTGAATTACAAGCAGTAGAGTGCAAATGGATTCTTATAGTTTCGTATAGTAGAAACGTCTGGTGTGTGTTAAACAGGAACAAATTTGGAGAGATTGTCTATTGTAGAAAATGTCTTCCACGGTTCCCTTAACATAATACAAAGGAAGTATGAACGAGCCAGTTTGTGCACAATGTGATACACTATGAAATATCACTCATGCTTTCTGTCACTGAGGAAAGTGAAGGGGAAAAACAAATATCCATAAAGCAACAGAAGTCATCACAACACCTTCTTGTTGCCTTTGGATGCTTGTTTTCCCAGCTTTTGTCTATCTCTCTCCCTTGCTCAACTGCTTTTCCTTTAATCAGATTCCAGTCATTTAGACAAAGCTGAGCTGAGATCCAGCAGACTGATCCTCCTCAATCCTGTTAACACCTGCACTCAGAGACACTGAGGCACATACAGGCTGTATAGAAAGAAGGTAATACACCACACACATACACATGGCTGTAGCCATCTATAAGGTCACCAAGGTTCAGATCTCAGTAATTCTTTTAGAGCTAAATACTAAATAGAGTTATTATTTAGTGTCCACTGTGTGTGAGAGTTGTGAGTGCAGTCCCATGGATCATCAGCACTTCCACTGACTGCAACTGGAATTTACACACGTTCACAGGCAGCATACCATTGTAAACTAAGGCAGTTACCTATAGACTGGGTTAGTTTAGAAGGCTAAGGCAATCTATACAGTGGGGCAAAAAAGTATTTAGTCAGCCACTGATTGTGCAACTTCTCCTACTTAGAAAGATGAGAGGGATCTGTAATTTTCATCATAGGTACACTTCAACTATGAGAGACAAAATGAGAAAAAATCCAGAATCCAGAAAATCACATTGTAGGATTTTTAAAGAATGTAATTGTAAATCATGGTGGAAAATAATTATTTGGTCACCCACAAACAAGCAAGATTTTTGGCTCTCACAGACCTGTAACTTCTGTCCTCCACTAGTTACCTGTATTAATGGCACCTGTTTGACCTCATTATCTGTATAATAGAAACCTGTCCACAGAAACAAACAGTCAAACTCCAAACTCAACCATGGTTAAGACCAAAGAGCTTTCGAAAGACACCAGGAAGAAAATTGTATACCTGCAGCAGGCTGGGAAGAGTGAATCTACAATAGGCAAGCAGGTTGGTGTGAATAAATCAACTGTGGGAGCAATTGTAAGAAAATGGAAGCCATACAAGACCATTGATAATCTCCCTCGATCTGTAGCCCCACGCAAGATCTCATCCCGTGGGGTCAAAATGATCATGAGAATGGTGAGCAAAAAAATCCCAGAAAACTACACGGAGGGACTGATGAATGACCTGCAGAGAGCTGGGACAAAAGTAACAAAGGCTACCATCAGTAACACACACTACGCCGAGAGGGACTCAGATCCTGCAGTGCCAGGCGTGTCCCCCTACTTAAGCCAGTACATGTCCAGGCCCGTCTGAAGTTTGCCAGAGAGCATATGGATGATCCAAGAAGAGGATTGGGAGAATATCATGTGGTCAGATGAAACCAAAATAGAACATTTTGGTAAAAACTCAACTCGCCGTGTTTGGAGGAAGATGAATGCTGAGTTGCACCATACTACTACTGTGAAGCATGGGGGTGGAAACATCATGCTTTGGGACTGTTTTTCTGCAGAGGGGACAGGACGACTGATCCGTGTTAAGGGAAGAATGAACGGGGCCATGTATCATGAGATTTTAAGCCACAACCTCCATCAGTGAGAGCATTGAAGATAGAACGTGGCTGGGTCTTCCAGCATGACAATGATCCCAAACACACCGCTCGGGCAACGAAGGAGTGGCTCCGTAAAAAGCATTTCAAGGTCCTGGAGTGGCCTAGCCAGTCTACAGGCCTCAACCCGATAGAAAATTTGTGGAGGTAGTTGAAAGTCCGCGTTGCCCCAAAACATCACTGCTCTAGAGGAGATCTGCTTGGAGGAATGGGCCAAAATACCAGCTACAGTGTGTGCCAACCTGCTGAAGACTTGCAGGAAACGTTTGACTTCTGTCATTGCCAACAAAGGTTATGTTACAAAGTACAGAGTTGAACCAAATTCATTGCCCAAATACATATTTTCCATGATAATTTACAATTAAATTCTTTAAAAATGCTGCAATGTGATGTCCTCGATTTTTTTCTCATTTTGTCTCTCATAGTTGAAGTGTAGCTATGATGAAAATTACAGACATCTCTCATTTTTCTAAGTAGGAGAACTTGCACAATCAATGGCTGACTAAATACTTTTTTACCCCACTGTAGGTAACCACAGTCTGCAATTTGATGTAATTTTTTCTCTGACAGGGAAATCCACTTTGGAAAAGAAAGTAACAAAGCAGAACTCCTTAATATCTATATAGTTTCTTCCAGACAAATGTTCAATCAAATTGAAATAAAAGTGAAACTTACAGTGATGCTTGAAAGTTTGTGAATGTTTGTGGGTTTCCTCACATGAATTGCTCGCTTCCGTTCTACTGGGCTAAGGTCAGGGCTTTGACTTGTTCATTTTAAAATATTAAATATATTTATTTCAATCTTTCTTTGTTAAAATGGCTTGTGTGCTTACGGTTATTGTGTTGCTGCATAACCCATATTCTCTTGAAATTCAGTTTACAGACAGATATCCTGACATTTTCCTTTGCTGGTATGATTCAGAATTCATTATTCCATCAATGATGGCAAGTTGTCCTGGCCTGCATGCAGCAAAACAGGCCCAAACCATGATACTACCACCACCTTGTTTCACAGATGCTACGTTTGATGGAGACAGAGCCTCTAGTTTTAATTTTTGGGAACCAATGTGCAGCGGACGCACAAGAGACCAGTCGGCTATAGTGTTCACAGTCGTGCTCTTTATGTGAGAGTGCATGTTGTGAAGCTGTGATGCAGATGAGGCAATCTGTGGCGGAGCGGTTTGAGCACAGTGAGAAACCACTCAGCAAGCCTCCTTGCCTGCATGGGAAGAGCTCAGTTATGTTCCTATTGGCCTGGAGAGGCAATGCTCACGGATCGCGGCTCATCTGTGCAGCGACAGACTGATACAAAAAGGAGAGAGCAGATGCACACATTAGTTGACTTACTGAGATGTTGAAACCTTAGAGCTAGCGACTAACGGGTAGGAGCGTGGCAACAAGCACTCTGGATTTTCCACATTATCTGTAGCAAATTGCAGACAGGCAGCAATGTTCTTTTTGGAGAGCAGTGCAACCCTGCAACTCCTTGCAACCCTGCTATGCACATCCATTGCTGTTCAGCGTTATCCTGATGGTGGACTCATGAACATGAACATTTACACATCTGTCTGGATTTGGAGTGGTGGAGTCCAAACATAGCCGCGGGAATGTGTTTTGAGTAGAAGGTAGATGTTGGGTAAGGTTGGTTTGTTGGCATTCCCGGTTCATCACACGACCCGATTATCCATTTATTTTGTGGTTTATGTGTGTCTGTGTGCCTTGTTTTTTTTTTGTGTGAGCATAATTTTTAATAAAAAGCTCATAGCATGGTTTAATGTGACTGAATGCATGTGACGAAAATGCCCGATCATTAACAAATTTAGTACAAATTTCTGATGCTGAGTGGGCTGAGGTGCGTCTCTCTATTTATATTGTTCAGCACCCCCAGCACCCCTACTTCACGCAGTTAACAGTCCAAACACTTTAGAGATGACTTTGTAAAAAATTCCAGTCTGTTGAGAATTAACAACTCTTTTTCTGAGGTCCACTTTCACAAAAATGTGTTGTGAAGAGCAGACTTTGATAGATCCCTGTTCTTTAAATAAAACAGGGTGCCCCCTCACACCTGATTGTCATCCCATTGATTGAAAACACCTGACTCTAATTTCACCTTCAAGTTAACTGCTAATCCTAGAGGTTCACATACTTTGCCACCCATCGATATATTGGAACATTTTCCTCATTAAATAAATAACCAAGTAAAATATTTTGTTCCATTTGTTTATCTGGTGTTCTCTTTGCCTACCTTAGGACTTCACAAACTTTCTAGCTCCACTGTACTACGGGTAAAGAAGAAGCTGCACTTGCTTAGTCACCAGTTATCAGTGCTCATTGCTTCTGTGGTTGCTAGCAAAGTGGATGACTTATTGAGAAGTGAGCTGCAAATTTATCTTTCTGACTCAGTATTTGAAAGACTCCAGATTGGAAGAGTGGAGACATTTAAGCACAAACAAGAATTAGAGGCCATAGAGTTGAAGACTTTATGAGAGACATCTCTAATGAACTATTCCTCCTGTTGGTTCCAATGGTGTTGAATGACCTCATATTAAGGCTTTCATCACCCAGTTCAGACCCTGTAAAACTAAGATCATTTAAAGTCTAAATCAAAATATGGAGAAAGAAGATTAAAATAGTTTTGCTGGAAAACCATAGCAAGTGATGTCCACACTGAATACATGACAACCATATGTTTCAAGAAAACCTTTACACAGTGCATACAGCTCACTCTTTACTGTTACAGAAAATCTTGAAATCGAATGTTGCACTTTTGGAATGACTAAATAAACAGGCCTATGTCCAGTGAAACTCACCAAATTCCCAGAAGCAAATCCCCTACTTTTAAGTCAAGAACTGGTGTTAAATAGCATATTGGGATGTGCTGTGCATTCAGAGACTTCTGTGTACCTCAATTGGAACTAGTAGTTAAATCTTGAAGACTTGATTGAAGAGTATATTCGCCATTTCAGAGGAAGTGGAGAGTTTTGGCAAAGCTATGAGGTGGACGGACTTGGAGAATCGATATATTACAGTAAGAATAACTGTCTTGCCGTCAGACTCCGGGAGCACCGTGATGAAGTTTGCAGCGATGTGTGACCAGGGACAGTCCAAGATGGAGAGAGGTTGAAGGAGTCCAGCAGGGGGCTTGTGCGAGGCTTTACTCCAGGCACACATGGCGCAAGTGGCCACAAACTCTCTCACATCTGAGTTCATGGCTGGCCACCAGAAATATCTCTTGAGAAGGGCCAGGGTACGGTGATTACCAGGGTGGATGGCGAACTTCAAGCTGTGCCTCCACTGAAGCATGATGGCCCTGGCCGCCGTGGGCATGTAAAGGCAGTCAGATGGTCCACCTCTGGGGTCGGGCTCACCCCCCTGCGCCTCTTTAACAGTCAGTTGAACCTCACAGCATAGTTGGGCCACTTGAGGATAGGGAGGAATGATAGTGTCAACCGGGTCATTAGAGGTTTCAGCAGAGAACTGATGAGAGAGAGCATCAGGCTTAATGTTCTGAGAACTGGGTCGGTAGGTCAGGATGAAATCAAAACGTGAGAAGAAAAGAACCCAGGCCAGGCTCTTATGGTCAGTCCAGACAACAAAAGGCTGTTCTGAGCCCTCTAACCAGTGTCCCCATTCTTCTAGGGTCAGCTTGATTGCTAGCAGCTCGAAGTTGCCAACGTCATAGTTGGCCTCAGCAGAGGTGAGGCGTCGGGAGAAGAAGGCACAGGGGTGCAATTTATCATAAGGGCCCACTCGCTGGGAAAGGACAGCACCCACACCGGAGTGCTTCTTCCTCCATGATGAATTGCTTGCTAGAATCCGGTTGAACGAGGACTGGGGCTGAAGTGAACAAGCCCTTCAGTTGCTTAAAGGCCCTGTCAGCCTCTTGGGACCACTTGAAAGGTGTCTTGGGGGTGTTAGTTGGGTTAGTTACTACTTTGCTGTAGTCTTGTATAAAATTATGGTAAAAGTAACAAAGCCCAAAAAACGTTGTAATTCTTTCCATCCCGGGGGAACGGGCCACTCTGTGGCTGACCTAATCTTGGCTGGGTACGCTTTGGTCCTCGCATGAAACTCACACTTCTTGGCTTTGACAAAGAGTTTAACTAGAGATTTTATTTTTTACAAAAGGTTTTGATTAACCAGAATAAGAAGGTACTTGGTTTTAGTGTGAATCCAAAGTGAGGTTCAGAGTCCAGGTTGCCGGCTAGTTGAGTCCAGGAAGCCGGCAATGGAAAAACAAACGAGAAATGAAACAAACAGAGTGTGACAGCAGAGTGTGGCTTGAGGACCAGGAGCACCCCTTGAAGGTTGTAGAGGACCCAGGCAGTGGGAGGAAAAAGAGCCGGGATGTACTGGAGGCTAGGATAAAAGTAAAACTAGGTATAAGTATGAGGCAAGGAAGACAACGGCGGCATCAGAGCCGAGAACGCTAGAGACAAGAAAGCTAGGCTAGGCTAAGGCAAGGCTGAGGTAACACTGAGGGCAGTGCAGACAAGGCTAAGCTAGGCTAGGCTAGCCTAGGCTAAAGAACATGTCAAAATACCAGATGACATTACGGGACGATCTGGTGAATTCTGACAGAAAGAACCACTGTTTTATGGTGTTCAGGTGATAAGTGAAGATTTATAAATAAAGTGTTTTGATTTTCAGTTTTAATCCATTACTCAATAAATCACATGAGGTTTTTCAAGATTTTATTATAAATTAAACATTGTGTTAATGATTTTGGCCAACTGTAGGTTAATGTAAGTGTTTTAAACATTAACTTACTTATTACATTATTGTCACGCCCCGCAACCAAACCCCAGTTTGTCCTTCATTCATCTCATCTGTGAGCAAATTGCACTACACATGGACCACGTGACTCCCACCAACCAATCCGGAAGTCCTCAACATACCGCAGGCTCCGGATTGTTTATTGGAAACACCCGTGTCAAACTGCTTATAAGCTCGGCAGTTTGAGACTCTAATTGCGACGTATTGTCTCGGTTCCGTCCGAGTGTACCGAGCACTAACCATTCCTTGTGATTTCCCCGGATATCTTCCTAGTTCCTAGCTCTCCGTTGTCTCCTGCTCTGGGTTGTCTCCACAGATCTTCTGAGCCTTCCTAGTGCTCACTTTTGTTTGTGTCTCCCTGAGGATTTATCACATTTTGCGTTCTTGTTTTTGTTCGAGTTGTTTGGGGTTCGTTCACGTGTGCCGTGTTTATATTTGTTAATAAACCTCACTTTTGCACTGGAATCTGCAGGCGTCTCTCCTGGTTGTCCCGCTCGTTACAATTATCATCATGGGCTTCGCTAGGATACAGTATAGACCACTTTATCAAACACTAGTTAAACTCCTCAGTTCATGATACATTTAACTTATGATGGATTTGTTGAACATATCCCCATTGTAAATCAGCTAGCATCTGTACAGTACATCTCCATTAACGCATATAATGCCTTGTACAATATAGATTTTCTGGAGGCCTGGAACAGATTCATTCAATTTACATTATTTCTTATATATTCAGTCCTTCTGAAACAAATTAATGACGAGAACCGAGGTACCACTGTATATTCAATAGTCTTGACCAAGAAAATGATATTGCAGACTGCCACACATAGACTGATTGTGCAAGTTCTCCTACTTAGAAAGATGAGAGAGGTCTGTAATTTTCATCATAGGTACACTTCAACTATGAGAGACAAAATTAGAAAAAAAATCCAGGAAATCACATTGTAGGATTTTTAAAGAAATAATTGAAAATTATGGTGGAAAATAAGTATTTGGTCAATAACAAAAGTTCAACTCAATACTTTGTAATATAACCTTTGTTGGCAATGACAGAGGTCAAACGTTTCCTGTAAGTCTTCACCACGTTGGCACACACTGTAGCTGGTATTTTGGCCAATTCCTCCATGCAGATCTCCTCTAGAACAGTGACGTTTTGGGGCAACACGGATTTTCAACTCCCTCCACAAATTTTCTATGGGGTTCAGGACCTTGAAATGCTTTTTACAGAGCCACTCCTTCGTTGCCCGAGCGGTGTGTTTGGGATCATTGTCATGCTGGAAGTTCCATCCACGTTCCATCTCCAATGCTCTCACAGATGGAAGGAGGTTTTGGCTTAAAATCTCAAGATACATGGCCCCGTTCATTCTTCCCTTAACATGGATCAGTCGTCCTGTCCCCTTTGCAGAAAAAAAAACCCCAAAGCATGACATTTCTGCCCCCATGCTTCACAGTAGGTATGGTGTTCTTGGGATGCAACTCAGAAGTCTTCTTCCTCCAAACATTGAGTTGAGTTTTTACTAAAACATTCTATTTTAGTTTCATCCGACCACATGATATTCTCCCAATCTTCTTCTGGATCATCCATATGCTCTCTGGCAAACTTCAGACAGGCCTGGACATGTACTGGCTTAAGCAGGGGGGCATGCCTGGCACTGCAGGATCTGAGTCCCTCTCGGCGTAGTGTGTTACTGATGGTAGTTTTTGTTGCTTTGGTCCCAGCTCTCTGCAAGTCATTCATCAGGTCCCCCCGTGTAGTTCTGGGATTTTTGC
Organism: Ancistrus triradiatus; assembly: GCA_025084515.1. Lineage (NCBI taxonomy): Eukaryota > Metazoa > Chordata > Actinopteri > Siluriformes > Loricariidae > Ancistrus > Ancistrus triradiatus. Next base: position 85,779 of record JAJAGP010002095.1, read on the forward strand.
TCACCGTTCTCATGATCATTTTGACCCCAGGGGATGAGATCTTTGGAACCCCAGATCGAGGGAGATTATCAATGGTCTTGCATGTCTTATATTTTCTTACAAATGCTCCCACAGTTGATTTATTCACACCAACCTGCTTGCCTATTGTAGATTCACTCTTCCCAGCCTGGTGCAGGTCTACAATTTTCGTCCTGGTGTCCTTCGACAGCTCTTTGGTCTTGGCCATGGTTGAGTTTGGAGTCTGACTGTTTGAGGCTGTGGACAGGTGTCTGTTATACAGATAATGAGGTCAAACAGGTGCCATTAGTACAGGTAATGAGTGGAGGACAGAAGAGCTTCTTAAAGAAGAAGTTACAGGTCTGTGAGAGCCAGAAATCTTGCTTGTTTGTGGGTGACCAAATAATTATTTTCCACCATGATTTAAAATTTCATTATTTAAAAGTCCTACAATGTGATTTCCCGGATTTGTTTTTCTTATTTTGTCTCTCATAGCTGAAGTGTATCTATGATGAAAATTACAGACCTCTCTCATCTTTCTAAGTAGGAGAACCTGCACAATCAGTGGCTGACTAAATACTTTTTAGTCACCCACTGTCGTCCAATCCTTATGAATACATTCCGATATCATGTAACGATATTTGACTGTTGTGTCTTTTTAAAAAGCAGGTTGAATTCCATTGTGATATAAGGGAGTTGTATTAGACACATTGTTAAACTTATGATCAGACCGCTTGTATGATTATACAGACATTGGACAAGAAACATTAAGCCAGCCTTCTAGAGGGAAAAAAAATCAGGAAAAAATGTGGATCCTAATGCCGTTGTAAGATATCTGTCCCTCCTCTGATGCCAGAGGAAAAACAGACTCTTTTTTAGTGAAGTGAAGAATTTGCATCAGCATGGATTTTGGAGGTGCGCCGGCTTCAGTTTCTGTGACCTGCGAGCTCATTCAATCTCAGGTAACTGAGGGAGTCTTCCACCAAAGAGATCAGAGAAAAAGATGGGCATGAAGGAAGAAGGGAGGAGACTGTCGGCACCTTCTGCCACCATAGGCAGTACCAGTAACATACCAGCATACCTACAGAACAGTTAGACAAGCTTTAAGGAAACACACCTCAGGATAGGTGAGGATAAAATAGAATTTTGCTGCTAGATACGTTGTTATATAATATAAAAATTAATTCTCTCTCAAAGCAAATTATATTGAACACGAAGATGACATAATCTCTCTCTGATTTTATTGCTTGTTTCATATACAATGGTGCTTGAAAGTTTGTGAACCTTTTAGAATTTTCTATATTTCTGCAACAATATAATCTAAAACATCATCAGATTTTCACACAAGTCCTAAAAGTAGATGAAGAAAACCCAGTTAAATAAAGGAGACAAAAGCATTATATTTAGACATTTATTTATTGAGGAAAATGATCCAATATTACATATTAGTGAGTGGCCAAAATATGTGAACCTCTAGGATTCAGTTAATTTGAAGGTGAAATTAGAGCCAGGTGTTTCCAAGCAATGGTATGCCAATCAGGTGTGAGTGGGCACCCTGTTTTATTGAAAGAACAGGGATCTATCAATGTCTGCTTTTCACAACACATGTTTGTGGAAGTGTATCATGGCACAAACAAAGGAGATTTCTGAGGACCTCAGAAAAAGAGTTATTGCTGCCCATCAGGCTAGAAAAGGTTACAAAACCATCTCTAAAGAGTTTGGACTCCACCAATCCAGAGATTGTGTACAAATGGAGAAAATTAAAGATCATTGTCACCCTCCCCAGGACTGGTCGACCAACAAAGATCACTCCAAGAGCAAGTATGTATGTATGTAATTTGTAACTTCTAAGCAATTGAAGGCCTCTCTCACATCTACGGAGCAAGGAGGCGCGAGGTGTGTGGAAACAGAATTGACGAATACGGACACAGAGCCAACATGCGCAGATACGACACAAAGGGGTCCCACGTGCTTGGACATGGATCCAGGAGAGGCGGGGCGCTCCGGATGTCCTCAGGGCGAGGCAGCGCACTCTGGAAGTCCTCTGAACGGGCCTTATGGTAGCAGCCGGCCTCTGGCAAAGCCTCTCGGGATCAGGCGGCCTCTGGCAAGGCCTCTCGGAAACAGGTGGCCTCTAACAAGGACTCACTTGAGCAGACGGCCTCTGGCAAGGCCTTACTGGATCTTCTCAAAACTAATGTCCGTGGCGCAGGGCTCAGCCCAACTGGTTCCGTTAAGCAGCAGATAGTCACATCTTGTTCAGGTACAAAACTAGATGGCACGTCGTACACAGATACTGAGCTAAACGACACTAACAGCTCAGGTGCGGAGCTATGGGGTGATGCTAACGGCTTAGATAAGGAGTTAAGCTTTGTGGCGTGAACCGACACGGAGCTAGGTGAGACGGCTTGCTCAGGTACAGAACCAGGCGATGTGTAATGCTCAGAGACGGAACTATATGACGTTAACGGCGCATCTATAGAGCTAGGAGACGCGAGCTACATGGAAACAGAATTGACGAATATGGACACAGAGCCAACATGCGCAGATACAACACCAAGAGGTCTCACGTGCTCGGGCACGGAACCAGGCGACACTAACGGTTCGTACATGGAACCAACTAATTGGGATACTGAGCTAACTTGCTCGGCTTTGAACTAGGTGGCACTGACTGCTCAGTTATAGAGGTAATGGTCGCGGTGAGCCCAGATACGGGACCAAGAGGCGTATCCGACTCAGGTATGAAATTATGCGGCACTAACGGCTCAGAAACTAAACTAACTTGAACTTGTTCAGAGCTAAGCGGCACTGGCAGCTTAGCTAGAGGCTTGGATACTGAGCTACGAGGCACTAATGACTCATTAGCAGACCTAACAGGTGTGGCGTGCTCAGACACTAGGTTAGCATACTCATATACAGGGTTACAGGATGCTAGCGGTTCGGGTACTGTTCTATGGGGCGCTAACGGCTCATCAATGGAGCTAACAGGTGCGTCGTGTACAGATACGGGGCTAGCATGCTCAAAAACAGAGCTAACGTGCTTAAGTATGAGGTTATCGGGTGCTAGCAGCTCAGGTACTGTGCTTCGGGTGCTGTGCTATGGGGCACTAACGGCTCATCAACGGAGCTAACAGGTACGGCGTGCACAGTTACGGAGGTACATGGCACTAGCGACTTATCTACAGAGCTAAATGGCACGGCAAGCTCAGAAATGGGGCTAGTGTGCTTAGACACAGGGTAACAGGACTCTAATGGCTTTTTTTCGGAGCTAAGCAGCGCGGTAGACTCGGAAAAAGAGCTAGCGTGCTTAGGTATGGAACTAATGGACACTAGCGGCTCATTTATGGAGCTCGTCTTTAGGACCCCGGCGAACGGGGAGCTCGGGACTTCCTCAGCATGGAAGGTGGTGCTGTCGATGTCCTCAGCGAGCAAAGTGGTGATTTCGTCGGGCCTGGACATGTACTGGCTTAAGCAGGGGGTCACGCCAGGCACTGCAGGATCTGAGTCCCTCTCAGCGTATTGTGTTACCTTTGTTACTTTAGTCCCAGCTCTCTGCAGGTCATTCATCAGGTCCCTCCATGTAGTTCTGGGATTTTTGCTCACCATTCTCATGATCATTTTGACCCCAGGGGATGAGATCTTGCGTGGAGCCCCAGGTCGAGGGATATTAATAATAGTCTTGTATGTCTTTTATTTTCTTACAATTGCTCCCACAGTTGATTTATTCACACCAACCTGCTTGCCTATTGTAGATTCACTCTTCCCAGCCTGGTGCAGGTCTACAATTTTCTTCCTGGTGTCCTTCGACAGCTCTTTGGTCTTGGTCATGGTTGAGTTTGGAGTCTGACTGTTTGAGGCTGTGGACAGGTGTCTTTTATACAGATAATGAGGTCAAACAGGTGCCATTAATACAGGTAACGAGTGGAGGACAGAAGAGCTTCTTAAAGAAGAAGTTACAGGTTTGTGAGAGCCAGAAATCTTGCTTGTTTGTGGGTGACCAAATACTTATTTTCTGCCATGATTTACAATTAAAATATTTAAAAAATCCTGCAATGTGATTTCTTGGATTTTTTTTTCTCATTTGTCTCTCATATTTGAAGTGTACCTATGATGAAAATTACAGACCTCTCTCATCTTTCTAAGTAGGAGAACTTGCACAATCAGGGGCTGACTAAATACTTTTTTGCCTGTATATATATATATATATATATATATATATATATATATATATATATATATATATATATATATATATATATATACATACAGTGGTGCTTGAAAGTTTGTGAACCCTTTAGAAGTTTCTATATTGCTGCATAAATGTGACCTAAAATATCATCAGATTTTCACACAAGTCCTAAAAGTAGATAAAGAGAACCCGGGTTAAACAAATAAGACCAAAATATTATATTTGGGTCATTTTTATTTTACTGAGGAAAATGATCCAATATTACATATTAGTGAGTGGCAAAAGTATGTGAAATTTTAGGATTAGCAGTTAATTTGAAGGTGAAATTACTCAGGTGTTTTCAATCAATAGGATGACAATCAGATGTGAGTGGGCACCCTGTTTTATTTAAAGAACAGGGATCTTCAAAGTCTGCTCTTCACAACACACGTTTGTGGAAGTGTATCATGTTTCTGTCGGGGGAATGGGCAAAAATTTCTCCAAGCCGGTGTGCAGAAACTGCTCAACAGTTTCAGGAAACGTTTTAGCTGCAGTTATTGCTGTACAAGGGGGGTCACAGATACTAAAATCAAAGGTTCACATACTTTTGCCACTCACTGATATGTAATATTGGATCATTTTCCTCAATAAATAAATGACCATGTATAATATTTTTCTCTCATTTGTTTAACTGGGTTCTCTTTATCTACTTTTAGGACTTGTGTGAAAATCTGATGATGTTTTAGATCAAATTTATGCAGAAATATAGAAAATTCAAAAGGGTTCAGAAACTTTCAAAGCACCACTGTATATATATATATATATATATATATATATATATATATATATATATATATATATATATATATATATACACGTGTGTGTGTGTGTGTGTGTGTGTGTGTGTGTGTATATATATTAAAATTAAGTTAAAATTAAAGCTTTTTTTTCTCTCTTATATAATACTCAATGTCTTAATATTTCATATTTGTAGGCTCATTTAAAGGGTGGGATCATTTCTGTACCCTACCATGAGGTCATGGATTTTGGAGGCAGGGCTAGTGGAAAAGCTGTTAATGGGGACGAGTGTTCTAGAGTTATAAACAGTAATCAGAAGAAACCATTAGCATGACAGGCTGTGACATAAGGGGAGGGTTCGTTAAGTAATTCTCTGGAGTGCAGAAACATGTGGACATAAAGGTCAAATAGTGGAACTATTCAGAAAGGAAGTCTGTATGTATTTTAAGCTGTTCCATGCAGTCTTTTCACACTTTCATCAGTAACTGGAAGTGAGTGGTGGTTAGTACAGATACATAAATCTAAAAAGACAATCTAGCTGCCTTCAGCGAAAAAGGTTATGGATCTTGTATGGGTGAATAAGCGTATTTACATCGTAGCAAGAGCAAAGAGATGCAGAATTGCTGGTTTAAGTCTCTGTGGAACCAATCATTTATTGTCCTTATCCACCCCTTAAGCACTTTTGTATCCTGTAGTAATTGTAGATCCTTCCCCCAAGATATGCTTATAATAAATTAAAATATTCTCCATAGATATGTCAGCTGCTCAGAGGGTGATCTGTTTTATTTATATTCAGCGGTTGTCTGTTAAGAATAAGGTAACAGGCAAAAAGATGGGTCAGAAAGTGATGTCAAAACAAGATGAATAGCAGAGCAGGAAAAGTCATCGGTGAAATGAAAGGACTGAACATGAGGCCAAAGCGTTCATTGAGTTTAAGTTCTCACCATGCCATGTGAATTCTGGGAGAACTATCACAGCACATTGGAAACAATCTAAAATACACACAGGTTCTGCCTCTGGAAAGAACCCGCCCATATCTCTGCATGTATCTGTGTGTTGAAATATGGTATTTGATATTAGCTTTGAGCTTGAGAGTTAAAATTATAACAGCATCCATAAAAAACTGTACAAATAATATGTTTTCTTGATATGGGGACTTCCCTAGGACAGATTATTTTTTTTCCATCTTCATCGTAGCATGGTGCCATTGATGCGATCTCTGCACGATGCTTTATCCTAAGGATAATATTAACAGTACCGAATGACCAACATTGATAGACAATTTTTTTAATTGAATGGGCAGATCTTATGCTTTTGTAGACTTTTCCAGCTCTATGATTCTTTGCCATTATTGTCCTCTGAAATTTGTTTGATCAGGGCATGCTTTACCTGACCAGATCTTATCTAAGAGTTTGATCTTATCCAAGACCATGATCTTATAAGAAGATACCTCTAAAAGCCACATTTTCAGTCTCATCTCTTTGTATGGAACTCTTTTCTTGGAGAAATTCTTGGAGAAATTGCTAGCCTCGTATTGGATACTCTTGCCATACTTTTGCCAGTATGATTCATCAACGCTGCAATGATCAAGCAGTGTTTTAAAACTTAAGCAGGTACAATCTTATGCAAAAGTTTGGCCATATTGCATATTTTGGCCACTGGTCATATTGCATATCAAAATAAATCTGAAGCCTGTCATGGAAAGCACAGGACATAGACGTAAAGGTTCCCTTCGTGGAACGCCAACTGAAGGGCCAGAAAAGGTCTCTGTTGCAGCATCACAAGATGGTCCCTGGTCCAGCTTCTCCTCCCTCTTCATGGCCAATCATGTCTGTAAAATCAACAACCCCGCTGGATGGATGAAAAACTGTTCTAGGGAAAACACAATTAAAAAAACTACAAAAAAAATTTCTCACAAGCGCCAGATATAGTAAGCATTACAGTGGGGCAAAAAAGTATTTAGTCAGCCATTGATTATGCAATTTCTCCTACTTAGAAAGATGAGAGAGGTCTGTAATTTTCATCATACACACGTGGACAAAATTGTTGGTACCCCTGTTAATGAAAGAAAAACCCACAATGGTAACAGAAATAACTTTAATCTGACAAAAGTAATAATAAATACAAAGTCTATGAAAATGAACAAATGAAAGTCAAACATTGCTTTTCAACCATGCTTCAACAGAATTATTAAAAAAATTAACTCATGAAATAGGCCTCGACAGAAATGATGGTACCCCTGAAAAATGTGACCAAAGGGACATGTTAAATCAAGGTGTGTTCACTAATTAGCATCACAGGTGTCTACAATCTTGTAATCAGTCAGTGGGCCTATATATAGGGCTTCAGGTAGTCACTGTGCTGTTTGGTGACAAGGTGTGTACCACACTCAACATGGACCAGAGGAAGCAAAGGAAAGAGCTGTCTCAGGACATTAGAAAGAAAATTATAGACAAGCATGTTAAAGGTAAAGGTTATAAGACCATCTCCAAGCAGCTTGATGTTCCTGTGACTAGTTGCATATATTATTCAGAAATCTAAGACCCATGGGACTGTAGCCAAACTCCCTGGACGTGGACCCAGGAGGAAAACTGATGACAAATCAAAGAGACGGATCATACGAATGGTAACAAAAGAGCCAAGAAAACTTCTAAAGAGATTAAAAGTGAACTTCAAGCTCAAGGAACATCAGTGTCAGATCGCACCATCCGTCGATGTTTGAGCCAAAGTGGACTTAATGGGAGACGACCAAGGGGGACATCATTGTTGAAAACAAAACATAAAAAAGCCAGACTGGAATTTGGCAAACTACATGTTGACAATCCACAAGCATATCAAGAAAAGAACACTGTCCCTTCTGTGAACCATGGAGAAGGCTCTGTTGTGTTCTGGGGCTGCTTTGCTGCATCTGGCACAGGGTGTCTTGAATCTGTACAGGGTACAATGAAGTCTCAAGACTATCAAGGAATTCTAGAGAGAAATGTGCTGCCCAGTGTCAGAAAGCTTGGTCTCAGTCGCAGGTCATGGGTCTTGCAACAGAATAATGACCCAAAACACACATCTAAAAACACCCAAGAATGGCTAAGAGGAAAACACTGGACTATTCTGAAGTGGCCTTCTATGAGCCCTGACCTAAATCCTATTGAGCATCTTTGGAAGGAGCTGAAACATGCCGTCTGTAAAAAGGCATCCTTCAAACCTGAGACAACTGGAGCAGTTTGGTCATGAGGAGTGGACCAAAATACCTGCTGAGAGGTGCAGAAGTCTCATTGACTGATACAGGAGTCGTTTGATTGCAGTCATTGCCTCAAAAGGTTGTGCAACAAGATATTAAGTTAAGGGTACCATCATTTCTGTCGAGGCCTGTTTCATGAGTTTATTTTTTTAAATAATTTTGTTGAAGCATGATTGAAAAGCAATGTCTGACTTTCATTTGTTCATTTTCATAGACTTTGTATTTATTATTACTTTTGTCAGATTAGTTATTTTTGTTACCATTGTGAGTTTTTCTTTCATTAACTGAGGGGTACCAACAATTTTGTCCATGTGTGTAGGTACACTTCAACTATGAGAGACAAAATGAGAAAAAAAATCTAGGAAATCACACTGTAGGATTTTTAAAGAATGTAATTGTAAATCATGGTGGAAAATAAGTATTTGGTCAATAACAAAAGTTCAACTCAATACTTTGTAACATAACCTGTGTTGGCAATGACAGAGGTCAAACGTTTCCTGTAAGTCTTCACTAGGTTGGCGCACACTGTAGCTGGTATTTTGGCCCATTCCTCCATACAGATCTCCTCTAGAGCAGTGATGTTTTGGGGCTGTCGCCGGTGCAACACGGACTTTCAACTCCCTCCACAAATTTTCTATGGGCTTGAGGCCTGTAGACTGGCTAGGCCACTCCAGGACCTTGAAATGCTTTTTACGGAGCCACTCCTTCGTTGCCAGAGCGATGTGTTTGGGTTCATTGTCATGCTGAAAGACCCAGCCATGTTCCATCTCCAATGCTCTCACTGATAGAAGGAGGTTGTGGCTTAAAAACTCACGATACAAGTCAAGTCAAGTCAAGTCAGATTTATTTATATAGCGCTTTTTACAATGGAGCATTGTCTCAAAGCAACTTTACAAGTTTAGATTATCTCCTAATAACTACGTCCAATCCCAAATTCAGCAAGCCTAGGGCGACAGTGGCAAGGAAAAACTCCCTAGTTCTAGGAAGAAACCTTGGGAGGACCAAGACTCAAAAAGGGACCCAACCTCCTAGGGCGGCGTAGATGATAAATCTAAGAGCGAATTAAAGTCATGGAGTCAAAGTTCGAATAGAATGTGAAGTATTCACATCGACATTAAGTGACCTGGGTATGATGATAAATCTAAGAGCGAAACTAAAGTCATGGAGTCATGGTCGAATAAAATGTGAATTATGCACATCGACATTAAGTGGCCCGGGTATGATGGGGCTGGAGCTGATGACTGAAGCAGCCTGAGTGGAGCTTACATCAGATGAACATCATGTGTGGGGCCGGAACTGCCGGAACACAGCTCGGAGAGAAAGCAGAAAATGTAATTAGTCATTGATTAATAGCACAGTATTTATTAACAATCACTGATGCCATGTCAATCACTGATGCCAAGTGTAGCATGAGACCCCCCCGCAGCATTAGCTATAGCAGCATAGCTAGAAAGCTAGAACGAGGAGAACTGGTTAGGAAACACAGCCAAGAGGGATCACATGAGACATTGGCAACCCCACGAGCGGCAGAAGACAGGCAACCCAACTCTCTGATCACCATAAGACTCTTTGACTATGAACCCCCAGCTCTGCCCTTATTCTAAGGCAAGGATGCACGAGTCAAGATCACGAGGACCGAAGCCCCAGTTTCAGCCAGACCGCCCACTCGACACTCCCCCCGGCTAGCGGACAAGGCAGCAGGCCAGACATGACTCCAGACTCCCGTCCCCAGCGACCCAAGCCATGCATCCTGGTCTAAATCTAGTCAAAAGCCTGCGTAAATAAGTATGTCCTTTAGCCTAGACTTAAAACTTTGGAGGGGTGTCTGAATCTCGAACGAAAGTGGGAAGTTTATTCCATAGTTGGGGGGGGCCATGTATGAGAAAGCCTTTCCCCCTGCTGTGACTTTTTTTTAATTCTAGGAACTAAAAGAAGTCCTGCACCCTGCGAACGAAGTAGACGAGTTGGATTGTAAAACTCTAAGAGGTCACTCAGATAATGTGGGGCCAGGCCATGTAGAGCTTTTATAAGTTATAAGAAGTATTTTGTAATCAATGCGGAATTTGACTGGCTAACCACCAGTGCCAGTGATGATAGAACAGGAGTGATATGATCAAATTTTCTAGTTCGAGTTTAGCACTCGGGCAGCTGCATTCTGAACTAACTGAAGTTTATCTAGATAGATACTAGAGCATCCATTAAGTAAGCGTTACAGTAATCCAACCTTGAGGTTATAAAACACATGAACAAGTAATTTCTGCATCATTAAAGAGAGCAGGATATTTCTAAGTTTTAGCGATATTACGTAATTAAAAGAAAGCAATTCGAGTGATGCTGCTAATGTGCGCACAAAGGAGAGATCTGAATCAAAATGTGACCCCCTAAGTTTTTTTACAGATGGACTGGGCAATACTGGACAGCCATCTAGATTTAGGATAGATGTATCTAAACCTGTCTCTCACATGCCTTGGGTCTCACTAATAGAACCTCAGTTTTTATCTGAGCTAAGTAAGAGAAAATTAAATAACACCAATTTTTTATTTCCTTTCACAGTCCTCGATTTTGTTGATTGTAAGGCTGTCATTAGGTTTGGGCCGATATGTACAGCTGTGTATCATCTGCATAGCAAGTGGAAACTAATGCCATGTTTACGAAAATACTGAGAGCCCTAGTGGCAGCATGTACAGTGAGAATAAAAGCGGGCCAAGCACTGACCCCTGAGGCCTGCCATACTTCACTTTTTGAGAGCTTAGATCTTAGATTATTTATATGAACAAACTGGTACCGGTCAGTTAAGTAGGATTTAAACCAAGAAAGTGCTGATCCCTTAATACCTACAGTATTTTCTAGTCTGTTTAGTCAAAACATCATGATCTATAGTGTCAAATGCTGCACTTAAATCTAACAGAACAAGAAAAGAAACACACCCCTTATCTGAGGACATTAACAAGTCATTTAGTACCCTAAGTAATGGCTGTTTTTCAGTACTATGGATGGGGCCTGAAGCCAGACTGAAATGTTTCAGAAATTTCATTCCTTTGGACGTAACTGCAGAGCTGCTGATAGACGCTTTTTTCTAAGATTTTGGACAGAAACGGTAGATTTTGAAATGGGTCTATAATTAGATATCACACAAGGGTCAAGATTGGCTTTTTTTAATCAGTGGTTTGATAACGGCAGACTTAAAGGATTCGGGCACATAACCAAAGGTAAGGGATGAATTAAAAATAACTAACACTAGCTCTATAACACTAGGTAATACTTGTTTGAGTAGACGTGTAGGAATTGGATCTAATAAAACATGTTGATGGCTTAGACAAGCTGATCAGTGCTAATAGTTTCAGTATTAGTAATTTGGGTAAAAAAAAGATTCTAATCTTGATTTACGGGCTAATTGAACAGAATGTCTCATTAGTGCTGCATCTGGAAGGTTGCTGAACAATTTTGGTGATGTGATGAGCATTGAGTTTTTATGCCTAATGTTTTCTATCTTATCATTAAAGAAAGTCCTGAAATCATTACTGTTAAAATTACACAGAATGGGGAGAGTCACTTTCTGTGTTTGTTAATTTGGAGACTGTATTAAAGAGAAATCTTGGATTATTCTTATTTTTTCTCTATGATTGAAGAGAAGTTATGCAGCTTTAGCTTTAGTGAGGGCATGCTTATACTCTGCCATGCTGTCCCTCCAAGCAATCTTAAAACCTCCAATTTACTATGTCTCCACTTGCGCTCTAAATGCCGTGTTCTTTGCTTTAAGGTACGGGTGTGGTCATTATACCATGGTGCTAGCCTTTTTTCCCTAATACTTTTGACCCTAGCAGGGGCAGGTCAGTGTCCAGGGTTGAGCGAAGCACACATTCTAATTGGTCATTTACACACTCAAGATGATTTATCCTCCGTAGGTGTATTAAAATTTAAGTCTGGTAGGTTTTTAATAAACGCAGCTGGAGTAGCAGATGTGATAGTGCGCTTGGTGTGATTTAACGAGGCAGAAGGATTTTATTCATTAGAGATAGCTCAAATACTAAAAGATAGTGATCTGAAATCGAATCACTTTGCGGAAAACATCAGGTTATCTATATTGATACCAAATGTTAATTTAGATGTAAAGTATGATTACAGCGGTGGGTTTGGTCCCCTCACATTCTGAGTGATACCCATGGATTCTAAGATGGACCGAAAGCAATTTTAAGTGGATCCCGCTCATTGTCAAAGTGAATATTTGCAAATCACCTACAATTAAAGCCTTTGTCTGTTGACAGTAAGTAAGCAAGAAAGAAAGTTAGCAAATTCCTGAAGAAATTCTGAATAGGGACCAGGCGGGCGGTAAATAAGGTGATACTCTGAAAAGAAGTGTGGTGGTTTGACTTTCCATAACGATGGTCAGTGGAACATTAAAGAATCAGTATTTCGATAAGAAATAGCCTTGTAAAAGGATTCTCAGCTTTAACTCCTAACTCTTTGTCAAAAATTGTGGCTATGCCTCCCCCCCGACCATTAGGATGAGGGTGACTAGCATGACTGTATCCAGGAGTTGAGGCTTCATTTAAGGCTAAATCTTCATCAGGTCTAATCCAAGTCTCAGTGAGACAGAGAGCGTGTAAGCGTTTTATCAGTGATCATTTCATTTACAATCACTGCTTTGTTTGGTAAGTGATCTAATGTTAAGTAATCCTAGCTTTAGTCTAATGTTGTTATTTCTTTGGCAGCTATCTGTGTTTTTATACTAATGAGGTTATTAAAACAGACCTTTTTGAGAGTGTTTACGTTTTTGGGCAGGTGCGGGTAACAGACACAGTTTCAATAATGGTGGGTTCTGGGTGACGGGTTGCATGGCTACCAGCAGACAGTTGGTTAAGTGGGTCGTGTCTGCTGCCTGACCCTGATCTGGATAGTCAGCCCCTAACCAATCGGGCCATAAGACTATGGGCAATGTTGCAGGAGATGAGAGCAGCACCCTCCCGAGTGGGAATGACACCATCCCATCCTAAAAGGCCAGGCTTACCCTCAAAGGCTGTCCAGTTGTCTCTATAGCCCACGTTGTTTTCAGAGCACCAACTTGGACAGCCAGCAGTTCAGCGACCATAACCTGCTGTAGGCTTGGTCACCTCGCCGCATTTGGGTTGGGGCCAGAGCAGACTACAGCATCGGACATCGCCTGTCCGCCCTGCTAACCACCTCTACAAAATTTGGCCTTAGTAACCTCTGACTGATGCAAGGCGATATCATTAGCCCCTACATGAATAACTATCCTAGAGAATCTGCGGCTCTCGAGTTCACTAAGACTCGTTACAATGTCCGGGCACTCTGGCTCCGGGGATACAGAGAACTCTAGCTGCTGGTGTCCCTAAAGGGGTAGCAAGTTCTCCACGTGTCGTAAAAATAGAGTCACCTATGACCAGAGCTCTTTCAACAGGCTGCTCAGTGGGTGTTTCACTGAGGAGGGCAAACCTGTTGGACACGTGAACAGGTAAAGAGTGGTGCTCTCGTGGACTAGCCTTACGACTACGTCGCCGAACCGTCACCCACTTGCCCTGCTGCGAGGACTCTTGCGGGGCTCCAACTTCACCTTTGGCATCCAGATCTGCTAAGCTAGGAGCTGAGGCTAGCCTTCTCTAATGTCTGGATGCAAGCCTCTAAAACTACAATCTTCTCCATCAGACTGGCTACAAGCCTACACCTATCACAATTAAAATTTTACACTAATGACGGAGGAAGAATCGCTAAACATGCCACCTCGGGCACAGGGAACAAGCACAGCAGAAGCCATGTTAGTACAATTAAAGAATTACAGGTACTTAGCTTCGGGTGGTGTTGTTGTGGGTGCTGAGTGAAGATTTGGTTCAGCTGCAGCTGATGGTCCAATGCAATGCTCGATTAAAGCATTAATACAAGTTAAGTCAACACAAAACGTCCACAAAAAAAAACTAAGTCTCAGAGAGAAGTGGGAAAAAGACTGTAAAAAAGTTATAAAACACACACCTAGTGCGAAGAAGACTCAACTCTGGTTATTAGCTAATGGCTAACGACTGCGAACACAAGCCGGTATACCTGTAAAGTTACTAAATAACAATTAGCGGCAAAAAATATATATATAATCCGCCGGTACGAGAATAAAATGATTAAGATGTTTAAAACCCTACTATATATACGATTATATATGATACAGATTGCGATCGGGAATTTAAAATATATTAAAGGTAATAAACTGCTAGCAGCTACGAAAACGGCGTCCTGTGTGGCAACCATGGATCAGTCCGGGTTGCCAGATCCTCGCAATCCTCGCGTCAGTTCTCTCAGCGTTCTCTCAGCGTCACTCAGAATACATGGCCCCTTTCATCTTCCACAGCCCCAAAAGCATGATGTTTCCACCCCAATTCTTCACAGTAGATAGGAGTTCTTGGGATGCGTGCTCAGCATTCTTCTTCCTCCAAACATGACGAGTTTTGAGTTTTTTACCAAAAAGTTCTACTTTCGTTTTCATCTGACCACATGATATTCTCCCCCAATCCCCTCTTCTGAATCATCCATATGCTATCTGGCAAACTTCAGATGGGCCTGGATACATGTACTGGGCCATAAGCAGGGGGCCACGCCTGCACTGCAGGATCCGAGTCCCTCTCGGCATAGTGTGTTACTGATGGTAGTCATTCATCAGGTCCCCCCATGTAGTTCTGGGATTTTTGCTCACCATCCTCATGATCATTTTGACCCCACAGGACGTGAAGATTCCATTCATGGGGCCCCAAAAATCGAGGGAGATTATCAATGGTCTTGTATGTCTTACAGTTGCTCCCACAGTTGATTTATTCCACACCAACCTGCTTGCCTGTTGTTAGATCATTCTTCCCAGCCTAGTGCAGGTCTACAATTTTCGTCCTGGTGTCCTTCGACAGCTCTTTGGTCTTGGCCATGGGTTGAGTTTAGAGTCTGACTGTTTGTGGCTGTGGACAGGTGTCTTTTATACAGGTAACGAGGTCAAACAGGTGCCATTAATACAGGTAACGAGTGGAGAACAAAAGAGCTTCTTTAAAGAAGAGTTACAGGTCTGCGAGAGCCAGAATCTTGCTTGTTTGTGGGTGACCAAATACTTATTTTCCACCATGATTTACAATTAAATTCTTTAAAAATCCTACAATGTGATTTCCTGGATTTTTTTTTTCTCATTTTGTCTCTCATAGTTGAAGTGTACCTATGATGAAACTTACAGATCTCTCTCATCTTACTAAGTAGGAGAACTTGCACAATCAGTGGCTGAAAAATACTTTTTTGCCCCACAGTATGTTGATATTCTAAGCACAGGAACAGCTGGTGCTGGCTGCACAGACCCGCACCAAACGCCACATTCTAATGTCATTGCACTAGTCGTTAGGGATCAATAAGGTTTTACTATTTTCTAGTAAGCCAGTGTTTTTTTTTACCAGTTTAAACCACTTATTTCAAATTTTTAATTCAAATTTAACCTCTCCTTAAGAAAATTTTATCTGTTGTAAATGGTGTTGGTATTTGTGCGTTCCATTTGACAACAGCCAACTGAGGACCTATAATGTTTGTAATTATCACACTGCAGATTCTGATGTACTTATTCTCTTGTGTAGTTGTGCATCCGACTTCTCTTCTTTTTTTCTATGGTTGTTAGATTCCGTTTGCCCCCTTCTTTCAAGACAGTAGTGGACACCTTTGATTAAAATCTTCAGTTTCTTGGTTCAGCAATGGCAAAATCTGATGCATGGCATGACCTTTGTTTCTCAAAACAACAACGGTTTGCTGTGTTGCTGGAGACACCCAGAATTGAATTTTGTAAATGCCAGGGCACTAGCATTTTTGAAGCCCAAAGAAACAACTTGCTTTATTAAAAGGAACAGGTGCTCAAAACCTCAAACCTTTTATAGGACTTGTCTGGCTTGCACAAACTTTGCCTATATAGTGTGTATTTTTAAATAATTCAAATCATACTTGATTTATAAAAAAAAGTTTTTAATATCAGTTCTTTTAGAACATTTTTTGTTGTTGTTGTTATTCAATGTAATTTTTTTTTTTTTGCATAGTGTACATGGTCACTTAATTACTCATCCATACACAGACACACAAATGTGGTTTACCAATCAGTAACCGAGGACTTCCTGTTCTGAGTGGGTGTGGTTGTGGTTTTTCCACCTCAAGCTGGTTTATACATTAAGTTACACTCATTTTTGTACTATAACACTACTTCTCTCTTCTGTCACACTAACCTGAGTGCCTCGCTGTACACAAGGCCTGCATCCCTCAAGCTGGTTACTTTGCAGTGTTCCTCACTCTTAATAATACCTAACAGAACTTATTTAGAATCTATATTATGCACTGCACTCAGTGATGGAATTGTCATGTTATGGGTATTGAGTCTAGAGTGTAAACCTACTTACCCATACAAAGACCCTGGAAACCATGACAATAGCAACCTGTAGGACACTTACCAAAGAAATAGATGAAGTGACCTTGGTTGTAATGGTTTGACAGAGATTATAAATACCTTTGTGAACAGTGGATCAGTAATTCAGTATGATACAGGTTATTCCACCATAACACGAAAACAAAACAAACGTTTTAAATGAACTTGTGCAGTGTGTATACCATCTCTATAAACAAATTAACCAATATTACCCAGTCAATAGGAACACTGTTTCCTGAAATTGAGCTAAATAACTCTGTGTTATTGGACTTTTCACTGACTTCCATTTCCTGTGAGTGGAATTATGATTCATACTTCTGTGCTGAGATACATCAGGTCCCTGGTAACTCATTTACCTATGCTTGTGCTTAAAAAAAAAGTCTAACACGAACAATGCAAGTTTGTTCAACTTTTTGGTTTAAATTCTGTAAAGCACTTATATAATATACTATACATAATGATATGTGAGTAAGTAAGAAAGGCCACACAAGTTCCATGTTCATCTTGGTCCAAGCTGGGTTATGCTGGTTTGTGCTGGTTTAGCTGGTGAAGTCATATGGTCTCACTGGTAAAGCTACTTGAGCAGCAACACATGCTTGTTTTTGCCTTCTTTTTTTTGCTTGTTGTTGCTTTTTTAGCAGAAATGTATGTTAGCATACATGTTCTAAACTTATTATTGTTAATTGCAAATGGGTAATTCCACTTATAACTGCATAGTGGTCAATGAACAAATACTGAGGAAATGTACTTCACAAGAGCCTTGCTGCCGAACGTGTGAAGTCATGCTAACTACGTTCATTTTGCCTCCTGGTGGTCGTTCGAATTATGAGGATTCAAGTCTTTGGGTCATTAGACAGTTTTCTCATACACCTGCAGGGGGCAGTGAATGCCTAGCAATGAGCCAAATGGTACGCTTAAAATGTATTTATATACACTGAAGGTGGCGCTGTGGCTTGCAAAGGCTTTAAACATCAGCAACGATTATGTGGCTTTCAGTGCAAATTAGTTTTGTCAAAAGTGGACCAGTAGTTGACTTGATTTCTTTCAACATACAGGTCGACCAGGTTTTCTAATGAACATGAACAATAGCCTACTTATTTTACAGATATTTTAAATAACATTTAAAAACATCAAATGTTGTGTTTTGGACAGCAGCATACTTACCAAATAAGCTGGTGACTCCTACACTCATTATACAAGCGTCTAGTCAATACCTCAATAAGTAGAATGAGATGTGTCTGTGCTGGAATTCAACAAACACTGGGAAGACATGGCTGTCATGTAGAGATGCTGACGTAATGATTTAAGAAAAAAATTAAAGTGGTCTCAGTTTTTTTCCAGTGCTATATATCAGTGAGTGGCAAAAGTGAACTTCTGCTTTCAGTATGTGCTGTCACCCCCATGTCCAGCAATAACTGCAACTAAACATTTTTGTTAACTGTTGATTAGTCCTGCACATCAGTTTGGAGGAATTTTAGCCATTTCCTCCATACAGCTTCAACTCTGGGATATTCCACAAATATACTATTTCTACAACATTTCTGTTGGATTAAGGTCAGGACTTTTCCATTCTACAATACCAAATCAGAAAAGTTGGGATGGTATGGCAAATACAAATAAAAACAAATGCTCCTTACATTTACTTTTATTTCATTGCAAACAGTATTTAATAACAGTAAGATATTTAATATTTTATCTGGTCAACTTCATATTATTTTTAATAAACATCCATTCCTGCATTTCAGGCCTGCAACACATTCCAAAAAAAAGTTGTGATGGGAACAATTTAGGGCTAGTGATAATAAAAATAATAATAATAATAATGTGATTTCTAACAGGTGATGTCAATAGATGATTATAATCATGATTTAGTACAAAACACTGAGTCTCTGAGGAGTAAAGATGGGCAAAGGATCTCCAGTTTATCAACAAATGTGTAAAAAAATTATTGAAATGTTCCTCAAAGAAAGATTGGAAGGGATTTACATACACTGCTCAAAAAAAAATAAAGGGAACACTCAAATAACACATCCTAGATCTGAATGAATGAAATATTCTCATTGAATACTTTGTTCTGTAAAAAGTTGAATGTGCTGACAACAAAATCACACAAAAATAATCAATGAAAATTTATTAACCAATGGAGGCCTGGATTTGGAGTCACACACAAAATTAAAGTGGAAAAACACAGTACAGGCTGATCCAACTTTGATGTAATGTCCTTAAAACAAGTCAAAATTAGGCTCAGTATTGTGTGTGGCCTCCACGTGCCTTTATGACCTCCCTACAACACCTGGGCATGCTCCTGATGAGGTGGCGGATGGTCTCCTGAGGGATCTTTTCCCAGACCTGGACTAAAGCATCCGCCAACTCCTGGACAGTCTGTGGTGCAACATGATGTTGGTGGATGGAGCGAGACATGATGTCCCAGACGTGCTCAATCGGATTCAGGTCTGGGGAACGGGCGGGCCAGTCCATAGCTTCAATGCCTTCATCTTGCAGGAACTGCTGACACACTCCAGCCACATGAGGTCTAGCATTGTCCTGCATTAGGAGGAACCCAGGGCCAACTGCACCAGCATATGGTCTCACAAGGGGTCTGAGGATCTCATCTCGGTATCTAATGGCAGTCAGGCTACCTCTGGCGGGCACATGGAGGGCTGTGCGGCCCTCCAAAGAAATGCCACCCCTCACCATTACTGACCCACTGCCAAACCAATCATGCTTATTGCCAATCATTTCCACCTGTTGTCTATTTTATTTGCACAACAGCATGTGAAATTGATTGTCAATCAGTGCTGCTTCCTAAGTGGACAGTTTGATTTCACAGTAGTTTGATTTACTTGGAGTTATATTGTGTTGTTTAAGTGTTCCCTTTATTTTTTTAAGCAGTGTATTTCTCTCTCTACAATACATAATATCATTAAACAATTCAAGGACGCTGGAGGAATTTCAGTGCATAAAGGGCAAGGTAGCAAACCTAAACTGAAGAGGCGTGATCTTCGATCCCTCAGACGGCACTTTATCAAGAACCATCATTCATCAATAGCTGATAGAACCACAAGGGCAAGGGATTCCTTTATCAAACCTTTATCAAGCATTACAATATGGAATTACATTAACAAATTCCACTTAAAACTTTACTGTGCATAAAAGAAGCCTAATATTAAGAAAGTGGAATTGACTTCTCTTGTCTCAATGGCATTTGTTGACAAACTGGAGATCCTCTTCCCATCTTTGCTCCTCAGAGGCTCAGCCTTTTGTGGATACTGCTTTTGTACCAAATCATGATTATAATCACTTGTTGGCATCAAGTCATATCATAAATTTAATTTTGTACCTCATTACTAGCCCTAAATTGCTCTTGTCCCAAGTATTTTTGGAATGTGTTTCAGGTCTGAAATGCAGGAATGAATGTTTAATGAAAATTAAGTTGAACAGACAAAAATTAAATGCCTTGGGTTCGTACTGTCTGCAATGATATAAAATTCAACCTACATGCAAAGAACACTGTGTCTTTTTTAGATTTGCATTTTACACACCGTCCCAACTTTTTCTGATTTGGGATTGCAAATGTAAATGTAGAAAAGGTAGTAAAGGGCATAAATCTTCAGGGGGCGCTGAAGACTTTACTTCACGTTCATTGTCTCCAGAACAAGACTGGCAATTTACCTCACCACCACCTATCTCTATGTTTGTTATAATTCAATAACTGGTGTTAAATAATTGTACTTGTTCAGTTCAGTGAAATTTTTACCAGGTTGAATGTTGGATGTGATGTGGAAAGATGTGATGAAGTGCTCAATGTACAGTACAGTGGATGCATTACCACCATTGTCTTTCAGATTCAACTCTTCAGTGGTTCATTCATTCATTCATTCATTCATTTTCTTTTCCGCTTAATCCTAATCAGGGTCACAGGAAAGCAGGTGACTAGCCAGCGACACAGGATTGGGCACCAATCCATTGTTGGGAACATACACTCACTCACTCTCACACACTCACACACTAATGCCACTTTGGAAACACCAATTAACCTAACACACATGTCTTTGGAATGTAGAAGGAAACCGGAGTACCCAGAGAAAACCCACGCAGGCAGGAGGAGGACATCCAAACTCCACACAGGCGGAGCCCGGGGTCAGGATCTAACCGGGGATCTTGGAGTTGTGTGGCGACAGTGCTAACCACCACACCACCATGCCGCGCTTCAGTGGCTCAACTTTTCAGTACATGGCACATTAAAAACAATGGCAGAATTATTTTTTCTGCATATATAGTTCTCTTAATAATATAAGCAGAATATAAACATTTATTTAAATTAATAACATAAAACAGGCTAGTTGGGTCAGAATATGGTTGCTTTCTTGATGTGACACCAATGACAAAATGCACAGAAAATGCATATACAGCCTTTTTTCCTTCTGGTGCACTTAACCTCACCATGCCTGCCAAAACGTACACAGAGATCATTTTAAAATTTTGTCAAAAAATCAAGTATTTTCTTTTTTGTACAGGTAACATTAATTTGAAAACCTAAGGTTTCATTAGAATAGTTGAATTTATCACACATATTCAGTGGTGTCATTAGAGAGAACTGTAAAACAATTGATGCTAACACCAATGACAATTTCACATAAAACTTGATATCCCCCACATTGACTCCATAGTCTCTCAAAGCACTCTCCATTAATTATATATTAACCATGTGTATTAAATAATAATTTACTTGGCTCAAAATCCTTTCCCATCAAGATGACAACATCAATGGCAAATCTAAAGGCCTTGCAGTTGTGCTTGAAAGTTGTGAACCCTTTAGAATTTTCTATATTTCTGCATAAATACAGTCGTATGAAAAAGTTTGGGCACCCCTGATAATTTTCATGATTTTATTTTAGAAATCATTGGTTGTTCAGATCAGCAACTTGAGTTAAATATATCATATAGCAGATGAACACTGTGCTATTTGAGAAGTGAAATGAAGTTTATAGGATTTACAGAAAGTGTGCAGTAATTATTCAAACACAATTAGGCAGGTGCATAAATTTGGGCACCCCAACAGAAGAATTACATCAATATTTAGTAGATCCTCCTTTTGTAGAAATAACAGCCGCTAAACGCTTCCTACAGCTTCCAGTCTGGATTCTGGTTGAAGGTGCTTTGGACCATTCTTCTTTAGAAACATCTCCATTTCAGTCAGGTTTGATGGTTTCCGAGCATGGACAGCCCACATGTTCAGTAATATTCATGTCTGGGGACTGAGATGGCCATTCCAGAACGTTGTACTGGTTCCTCTGCATGAATGCCTTAGTAGATTTTGAGCAGGGTTTGGGGTCGTTGGTCTCGGTGCAACTTTGTCACTGATTCTTGAACTATGTTCTCAAGAATCTGGAGATATTAACTGGAATCCATGCGACCCTCAACTTTAACAAGATTCCTAGTACCTGCACTGGCCACAACAGTCCCACAGCATGATGGAACCGCCACCAAATTTTACTGCTGGTAGCAAGTGTTTGTCTTGGGATGCTGTGTGTGTTCTTTTTCCGCTCCTTGTTATGTCCAAATAACTCAATTTTAGTTTCATCAGTACACAGCACTTTATTCCAAAATGAAGCTGGATTGTCCAAAATGTGCTGTAGCACACCTCAAGTGAATCTGTTTGTGGCGTGTCTGCAGAAAAGGCTACTTCTGCATTACTCTCCCATACAGTCTCTCCTGTGCAAAGTGCGCTGTATAGTTGAACGATGAAACAGTGACACCATCTGCAGCAAGATGAGATTGTAGGTCTTTGGGAGGTGGTCTGCTGGCTTGACTATGACTGTTCTCACCATCCTTCGCCTCTGCCTATCTGAGATTTTCTTGGTCTGCCACTTCGGGAGTTCCTAACTAGAACTGTGCCTGTGGTCTTCCATTGCCTCACTATGTTCCTCACAGTGGAAACTGACAGCTGAAATCTCTGAGAGAGCTTTTCCCTTTCCCTGAACCATGATGTTGAACAACCTTTGTTTTCAGGCCATTTGAGAGTTGTTTTGAGGCTCCCATATTGCCACTCTTCAGAGAAGATGCAAAGAGGAGAAAAACTTCCAATTGGCCACCTTAACCCTTTATCATAGTTGGACTCACTTGTGTATGTAGATCAAGGGTCAGTGAGCTTACAAAACATATTTTGTGTTCCAATAATTAGTGCTAAAGGTATTCAAATGACAAGGGTGCCCCAAATTTATGCACCTGCCTAATTTTGTTTGAATAATTACTGCACACTTTCTGTAAAACCTATAAACTTCATTTCACTTCTCAAATATCACGGTGTTCATCTGCTATATGATATATTTACCTGAAATTGCTGAGCTGGACAACCAATGATTTATAAAGAAAAATCATGAAAATTATCAGGGGTGCCCAAACTTTTTCATACGACTGTAAGACCTAAAACATCATCAGATTTTCACACAAGTTCTAAAAGTAGATAAAGAGAACCCAGTTAAACAAATGAGGTAAAAATATTATACTCTGTCATTTATTTATTGAGGAAAATGGTCCAATATTACATATTAGTGAGTGGCAAAAGTATATGAACCTTTGCTTTCAGTATCTGGTGTGACCCCCTAAACGTTTCTTGTAGCTGTTGATTAGTCCTGCACACCGACTTGGAGGAATTTTAGCCCATTCCTCCATACAGAACAGCTTCAACTCTGGGATGTTGGTGACTTGGCCATTCCAAAACATGAACTTTATTCTTCTTTAACCATTCTTTGGTAGAATGACTTGTGTGCTTAGGGTTGTTGTCTTGCTGCATGACCCACCTTCTCTTGAGATTCAGTTCATAGACAGATGTCCTGACATTTTGCTTTAGAATTCAGATGTCTTGGCCCAGGTGCAGCAAAACAGGCCAAAACCATGATACTACCGCCACCATGTTTCACAGATGGGAGAAGGTTCTCCATGCACACCATTGTTGTTCAGTGTTCTTCTGATGGTGGACTTGTGAACATTAACATTAGCCAATGTGAGAGAGGCCTTCAGTTGCTTAGAAGTTACCCTGGGGAAAACTCCTCGCCAACTATTACACTCCTTGCTCTTAGAGTGATCTTTGTTGGTCGACCACTCCTGGGGAGGGTAACAATGGTCTTGAATTTCCTCCATTTGTACAAAATCTGTGACTGTGTATTGGTTTAGTCCAAACTCTTTAGAGATGGTTTTGTAACCTTTTCCAGCCTGATGAGCATCAACAGCTCTTTCTGAGGTCCTCAGAAATCTCCTTTGTTCGTGCCATGATACACTTCCACAAACATGTGAAGAGCAGACTTTGATAGATCCCTGTTCTTTAAATAAAACAGGGTGCCCACTCACACCTGATTGTCATCCCATTGACTCTAATTTCACCTTCAAATTAACTGCTAATCCTAGAGGATCACATACTTTTGCCACTCACTAATAAGTAATACTGGATCATTTTCCTCAATAAATAAATGAGCAACTATAATATTTGTGTCTCATTTGTTTAACTGGGTTCTCTTTATCTACTTTTAGGACTTGTGTGACAATCTGGATGATGTTTTAGGTCATATTTATGCAGAAATACATGAAATTACATGAAATACAGGGGCATGTTGTTTAAAAAATTATTCATCCTTTTTCGTTTTTGTAGTCAAGTTATTTCATGGGTATTTTACTCCTTGTGTAATACAGGTGCCTATAGAAAATCTACATACCAGCATTGGTACAGCATTGTACAGCCACTACCATTTTTTTTAATTACAGTCATCAATCTGTTTGGATATATCTCTATCATCTTTGCACACATAGACTAGTGAATATTTGCCCATTGTTCCTTGAAAAATTGTTCAAGTTCAGCCAAATTCTGTGGTAACCGGCAATGCACTGCTCTCTTTCAGTCCATCCACAGATTTTCTGTCAGATTTAGGTCAGGACTCTGACTTGGCCACTGAAGGACATTCACCTTCCTATAATTAAGCTTAATACTTAAGTTTTATGGCAATGCGTTTTCGGTCTTTGTTGTGCTGGAAGGTGAACCTCCTGGCCATTTTCAGCAAACTAACAGTGGGGTCGCATGTATTTCTCAAGAATTTGGATGTAATAGGTAGCTTTTTTTTCCCTCAGTCTTGACCAGTTGCCCAGTTCCTATTGAAGAGAAACATCCCCATGACATAATGTTGCTACCACCATGCTTCATGGGTTCCTCTGAGTGCTCCGGTTTCCTCCCACACACAGGTTATCTTGTGTCTCTAAAGTGCCCTCAGTGTGTGAGTGTATGTGCCCTACGATGGATTGACACCCTGTCTAGGGTTGTTCCTGCCTTGCACTCTGTGCCGCAGACTATGCACCAGCTTTCTCACGACCCTCATCAGGATTAAGCAGTTAAGAAACGAATGAATTAATTTTTTATGTCATTTAGCAGACACCCATATTCAGTGACTTACAACTGATACCATCTTACAGTCCAAGCAATTGTGGGTTAAGGGCCTTGCTCAAGGACCCAACAGTGGCAGCTTGGCAGATCTGGGATTTGAGCCCTAGACCTTCTGGTCCATAGTCCTGTTCATTAACCACTAGGCTACCACAGTGCATGGTATGGATGAATATAGCAATTATGTTGCGCAATGAAATTTTGTAATTTTTTTAGTCTTGATCCTTCAATGTTTCTTCCACAGATCTGTGGGGCTTTACTTGCCACTGTCACCCTAGGTTTGCTCAGCTGGACATTGGTTAAGAAGGACAGATCAGATATCAGAAAGTTGACAAACTGAAATGCTTGAGAGGTGAAAACCTATGAAAGTGTCATATTGACAGTCACTGAGTGTAGTACAACTCATTCTACTGCAAGTGGGTGTCGGTGCATATTACATCCCTTTATACTTCATATTATGAACCATTTAGCAGAGATTGTGACTGAAACAACAGAAATCACTAAATTGATGGAATGTCTACATAATTTGACAAAAGTTTTGGGACATCTACACATAAATCCATAGGCATTAATAAGGAGTGTCCCCCCTTTATTTTCCAGCTTTAACAGCTTTCATTCTTCTAGGAAGGCTTTCTACAATATTTTGCAAGTTCGTGCCAAAGGTGTTTGATGAGACTGAAGTCAGGGCTCTGTATGGGCCAGTCAAGTTCTTCCACACCAAACTCACCCAACCATCCAACCATGCCTTTATGGACCTTGCTTTGTGCACTGGGGCACAGTCATGTTGGAACACAAAACTGTTCCCACAAAGTTGGAAGCATACAATTGTTCTTGGAATGCTGAAACATTAAGATTTCCCTTCATTGGAACTAAGAGACCTTTGTTAGCCCCTGAAAAATGGCCCCATAGCATTCTCCCTCCTCCACCAGTCTTTACAGTTGGCACAATCTGTTCTGCACAAAACTCAATTCTACTGCAGCAGAGTCCAGTGGTGGGCAAGGAAACCCATGCTTTGAAACTAAGGTCATACAGTTTGTGAGCTGATGTTAATTCCAGACGAGGTTTAAAACTTTTATGTACTCTGCACCTCAGCATTCGGTGACCCTGCTCTGTAACTTTGTCTTATGCTACCTTGCAGCTGAGTTGCTGTGGTTCCTAAATGCTGCCACTTTTCAGTAATACTACTCACAGTTGAACGTGAAATATCTAGGAAGGAAGAAATTTTGTGAACTGACGCATTGCAATTGTGGCGTCCTATTAGAGTACCCAACTTGAATTTATAGCTCTTTAGAACAATCCATTCTTTCACAAATATTTGTAAAGGCAGACCTCATGGCTAGGTGCTCGATTTGATACACCTGTGGAAGTCTGAAGACTGAATGAAACACCTGATTTCAATGAATAAGAGGTGTGTCCTAATACTTTTGGCCACATACTATACCTTAAATGGTCTTCAGTGGCACGCAACCTTTCACCACTGACAATGAGCTAGATTTTTATCTGTCCATTTCAAAATTTACAGCAATATGAAAGAGTGTTTAGGGACTGTGATTTTGCAGTGTACCAGACTCAATAATGCAGATATGCATATTTATATACACTATTGTCGTGTATGCTTTAGTTTTAGATTCTCTATTTGTTATATGTTTCAATGAAATATTGCAATCTGTTTAATTTATCATAGTTATTTTAGTCTAGAGTTTTATTTTAATGTTATATTTTCTTTAAATATGTTCTTTCTGTTAATTTTAATCTTGTTTCTGTTTAAGTAGGTATCTTAGTTTAATTCTTATGTATAACACCTATGCCCATTAAGGGGGTTGGGGTCCATATCTGATTGTTGGTCCTCCAAAGGTTTCTTCTGTATAATGTTTAGGGAGTTTTTCTTTGCCACTGTCACCCTAGGCTTAATCAGTTATGGCTTTGGGCCTAGACAATAAATAACTGTCAAGTGGCCTACAACCCCAAATCAGAGAAAGTTGGGATGCTATGGAAATTGCAAATAGAAAAAAAAATGAATGCTGCCATCACAGAAGTTTGAATTAATTTTGCCAAGGGCACTGACACAATCCTGTACCATAACAGACTCTGTCTTTTGGTCTTGTTGCTGATAAAATTCTGGATGGTCCTTTGCGTCTTGGGCACACAGTGTCCATTTTTTCCAAAAAAGATCTGGAATACTGATTCGTCTGACAACAATACACGTTTCCACTATGTGATGGTTGATCCCAGATGCCTCTGAACCTAGAGAAATTCTGGACATGGTTAACATAACGCTTCCTTTGTGCACTGTAAAATTTTAAGTGCCATTTGTGAATGTAACTCCATACTGTAGTGCTTGATCATTGGGTAATATCAGCTATTAATTCTCTTGATTCAGTGTCGTCTACGGGATCAGAGTGCACAGGTCTTCAGTTTAGGCTTGCACCATCCTTCTGGATTCCTTCGATTGTTCCACTGTAGGGGAAGAAATATGTAAACCCCTTCCAATATTTCTTTGAGGAACATTGTTTTTAAACATTTCAATAATTGTCTCATGCATTTGTTGACAAATTGGAGATCCTTCTTTGCTCCTCAAAGACTCAGCCGTTCATGGATACTGCTTTTGTACCAAATCATGATTACAATCCCCTGCTGGAATGCATTGCAGGCCTGAATTGCAGGAATGGATGTTTATTAACAAATGAAATGAAACTGACCAGACTAAACATGAAATATATTGGGTTCATAGTGTTTTCAATAAAATAGTAGTAAAATTTAATGTAAGACCTAAGTTTTTTGTGATTTGCGGTTGTACATCATAAATGCAGGTAGCTGAGAAGGAGCCTAAGTCAACACCATGTCATGTATGTACAGCACAGCTTAGTAATAAACAGACCACACCTCGCCAGATGCGGGATAATAAGCAGAGTGGCTTAGCACTCTACCAACCGAGCAACTCTGTTTTGTACCCTGTTCAGGTGACGTCTGTCTGTTACGGAGTTGCATTGCGGAATGCTGTGAAGTCAGGCTTTCTCTTTCTGCCGCCTGATGTCATTATGTCAGTCTCCGTCTTAGATACCCAACATGCAGCTATGTCAGGCTTTCTATCTTTGCTGTCTGACATGTCAATCCCTTTCTTGGCTACATGACATGCTAGTAATTCGGTATGTGCAACCTTCCAGATGCAGCACTAGTGAAGACATCTGTTTAATTAGCTGTAAATCAAGATTAGAATCTTTTACCCCATTTACTAATATTGAACTATCTGCACTGATCAGCTCGTCTAAGTCATCAACATGTTTATTAGATCCAATTCCTACAAGTTTACTCAAAGAAGTAATACCTAGTATTATAGAGCCACTGTAAAATAACTGTAGCCACTGCTATTCAAATCTACTGTGTAATGGCGGGAGGCGGATGGGAAGCAGGAGACGAACGCAGGCATACAACTAAGGAAACTTTATTGTAAACAAGGCGAACAAAAGGGAGACACAGCGAACGGAAAAGGCGAGGACTGAAAACGGGTGGATAACATAAACTAGGCCGAAGCCGAAAACGGGCGTGAAACAAAAACCAAAACGGGTAGGAAACATAAGATACACAGGAGGGCGCAAAACGGGTGCAAACTAAGCAAAACAAGGGAGTAAGTTAAACGGCACGATACCTAGGTAGAACGCGGCGCGTAGGGACGCGATAGGCGGCGAGGCGCGCAGGGACGCGGTGATGAGCGGAGCGGCGCGGAGGAACGCGACGAAGAGCGGAGCGGTGCGGTGCGGCGCGGCGGGACGCGACGGACCTGACGTACAAATGATGAACCGCGAGGTGGGTCTCTCGCGGTTGTGCCTTTATAGGACTTCCTGATAGGTCCACGTGCCGGTGCGCGCTACCGCGGCGCGTGACAGAGCCTGCCCAAGGAGTCCGAGTCAGAGCTAGGACTCCCAGAAGATCCCCCCAAGAGCAGGCCCATCTCAGGCGGTCTCCTTGCCGGGCGGACCCCAGGAGGGGACCGCCAATAGTCGGGCGGCAAGCGCGCGGAGGTACCGATGAGGCGACGCTTGAGAGCGGAGGCGACGAGGCGACGCTTGAGAGCGGCGGCAACGACTGGAAGTTGCTGGAGAGCGGAGTCGATGACGTGAGGCGGCAGGGCGGAGTCGACGACGTGATGCTGCAGAACGGAGCCGACGACGTGAGGCTGACGAGCGGAGTCGTGGACGACGTGAGGCTGACGAGCGGAGTCGTGGACGACGAGAGGCTGACGAGCGGAGTCGTGGACGACGAGAGGCTGACGAGCGGAGTCGTGGACGACGAGAGGCTGCAGAGCAGAGTCGACGACGAGAGGCTGCAGAGCAGAGTCGACGACGAGAGGCAGCAGAGCAGAGTCGACGACGAGAGGCAGACGATCGGAGCCGATGATGAGAAGCTGCAGAGCGAAGCCGTCGACGAGAAGCTGCAGAGCGGAGTCGACGACGTGATGCTGCAGAGCGGAGTCGACGACGTGATGCTGCAGAGCGGAGTCGACGACGTGAGGCTGCAGAGCGGAGTCGACGAAGTGAGGCTGCAGAACGGGGTCGACGACGTGAGGCTGCAGAACGGGGTCGACGACGTGAGGCTGCAGAGCAGGGTCGAGGCGGCGATGCTTGACAGCAGAGACGAGGCGGCGATGCTTGACAGCAGAGACGAGGCGGCGATGCTTGACAGCAGAGACGAGGCGGCGATGCTTGACAGCAGAGCCGTGGACGACGTGATGCTTGACAGCAGAGCCGTGGACGACGTGATGCTTGACAGCAGAGCCGTGGACGATGTGATGCTTGACAGCAGAGCCGTGGACGGACGTGATGATGGACAGCCAGAGCCGTGGACGAAGCGATGCGACAGCAGAGTCGTGAAGACGTGAGCTTGACAGCAGGTAGGGGACGACGTGATGCTTGACAGCAGAGTCGTGGACGACGTGATGCTTGACAGCAGAGTCGTGGACGACGTGATGCTTGACAGCAGAGTCGGAAATGGTCTCTGGCAAGTGCACGGCCCCTGGGAAGGCCTCTGTCGAGGATGGGACAACCACTGGGACTGCAGACGACCTGGGGGCAGCCACTGGAACTGCCGGCATCCTGGGGGCAGCCACTGGAACTGCTGACGACCTGGACACAGTCACTGGTACAAACGTCCGACATGCAGGAGCGGGCACGGGCGAGAGTGACGCGGCTGTCTGTGTCAGAAAGTTCCGTGGTGCAGGTGTAGGCACGACTGTCCGTGGTTCAGGACTGGCGAGAGCAGAACGATTGGAGGCACGAGTATTGAGACCTAGGTCACTGGGCGTCACACGCGCGCGTTGACGTTTAACTAGAGCGGCCCGGATGGTGGCGAGCTGGGAATCCAGCACATGACCAATCAGGGTTGGTCGGACAGGGCGAACGGGTTCAAAAACCCCGGAACCCGCGGCCGTGGTGACCCGTGGAGAGCCGAAAGCGGTATCCAGCTCCTCCAGGAACCGCTCTATGGTGCCAGTCTTAAGGACGGACCATAGTCGGGTGGCCCAGGTTAGAGCCTCACCGGTGAGGTGCAGAAAAACAAAACATACTCTGGCATAATCGGTCTCCATGGGGTATAAACCGAAATAACGATAACAATTATCTATAAATGATCGGCAACGGGCTGGGTCGCCGTTGGAACGGCTGGTGAGGAAGGAGATGTCAGGAATACCTGCCGTCTCCATTTCTGGGCAGTTCATACTGTAACGGCGGGAGGCGGATGGGAAGCAGGAGATGAACGCAGGCATACAACTAAGGAAGCTTTATTGAAAACAAGGCGAACAAAAGGGAGACACAGCGAACGGAAAAAATCGAGGACTGAAAACGGGTGGATAACATAAACTAGGCCGAAGCCGAAAACGGGCGTGAAACAAAAACCAAAACGGGTAGGAAACATAAGATACACAGGAGGGTGCAAAACGGGTGCAAACTAAGCAAAACAAGGAAGTAAGTTAAACGGCACGATACCTAGGTAGAACGCGGCGCGTAGGGACGCGATAGGCGGCGAGGCGCGCAGGGACGCGGTGATGAGCGGAGCGGCGCGGAGGAACGCGACGAAGAGCGAAGCGGTGCGGTGCGGCGCGGCGGGACGCGACGGACCTGACGTACAAATGATGAACTGCGAGGTGGGTCTCTCGCGGTTGTGCCTTTATAGGACTTCCTGATAGGTCCATGTGCCGGTGCGCACTACCGCGGCGCGTGATATACTGTTTCTGTTCAAAATCTTAGAAAAAGCCGTCTATCAGCACTCTGCAGTTACCTCCAAAGGAATGAATTATGAAACATTTCAGTCGGCTCCGGCCCCATTCATAGTACTGAAAAAAACATTAATTACATTAAGTCATTTTAATTCAATTAGGGTACTAACTGACTGTTAATGTCCTCAGATAAGGGATGTGTTTCTTTTCTTGTTCTGTTAGATTTAAGTGCAGCATTTGACACTATAGATCATGATGTTTTACTAAACAGACTAGAAAATACTGTAGGTATTAAGGGATCAGCACTTTCTTGGTTTAAATCCTACTTAACTGACCGGTACCAGTTTGTTCATATAAATAATCTAAGATCTAATCTCTCAAAAGTGAAGTATGGCATGCCTCAGGGGTCAGTGCTTGGCCCGCTTTTATTCTCTCTGTACATGCTGCCACTAGGCTCAGTTATTCGTAAACATGGCATTAGTTTCCACTGCTATGCAGATTATACACAGCTGTACATATCAGATAACCTAATGACAGCCTTACAATCAACAAAATTGAGGCCTGTGTAAAGGAAATAAAAGATTGGATGTTATTAAATTTGCTCTTACTTAACTCAGATAAAACTGAGCTTCTATTAGTGGGACCCAAGACTGTGAGAGACAGGTTGGCTACATCTATCCTAAATCTAGATGGCTGTCCAGTTTTACCCAGTCCATCTGTAAAAAACGTAGGTGTCACATTTGATTCAGATCTCTCCTTTGATGTGCACATTAGCAGCATCACTCAAATTGCTTTCTTTCAGTTACGTAATATTGCTAAACTTAGAAATATCCTCTCATCTAATGATGCAGAGAAACTGGTTCATGCGTTTATAACGTCAAGGTTGGATTACTGTAACGCCTTTCTTACGGGATGCTCTAGTAAATCTATAAATAAACTTCAATTAGTTCAGAATGCAGCCGCCCGAGTGCTAACTCGAACTAGAAAATTTGATCATATCACTCCTGTTCTATCATCACTACACTTATAACTTATAAAGCTCTACATGGCCTGGCCCCACATTATCTGAGTGAACACTTAGAGTTTTACAATACAGCTCATCTACTTCGTTTGCAGGGTGCAGAACTTCCTTTAGCTCCTAGAATTAAAAAAGTCAGAGCAGGGGGAAAGGCTTTCTCATACATGGCCCCCCAACTATGGAATAAACTTCCCACTTTCGACTTAGACACTCTCCAAAATTTTAAGTCAAGGCTAAAGAAATACTTATTTGAGCAGGATTTAGACCAGGATGCATGGCTTGGGTCACTGGAGCCATGGAGTCATGTCTGGCCTGCCTGCCTCGTCCATTAGCCAGGAGTGTCTGGTGGGCAGTCTGGCTGAACTGGGATTCGGTCCTCGTGATCTTAACTCATGCATCCTTGCCTTAGACTAAGGGCAGAGCTGGGGGTTCATAGTCAAAGAGTCTTATGGTGATCAGAGACGTTGGGTTGCTGCCTCCCGTGGGGTTGCCGATGTCTCATGTGATCCCTCTTGGCTGTGTTACCTACCAGTTCTCCTCTTTCTAGCTATGCTGCTATAGCTAATGCTGCCGGGGTCTCATGCTACACATGGCATCAGTGATTGTTAATAGACACTGTGCTCTAACTAATTACATTTTCTGTTTTCTCTCCGAGCTGTGTTCCGGTACCAGTTCCTGTCCCTCACATGATGTTCATCTGCTGCAGCTTCACTCAAGCTGCTTTCGTCATCAGCTCCAGCCCCATCATACCCAGGCCACTTAATGCCAATGTGCATATTTCACATTCTATTTCAAGTATGACTCCATGACTTTAGTTTCATTCTTAGATTTATCATCTACGCCGCCCAAGAAGGTTGGGTCCCTTTTTGAGTCTTGGTCCTCCCAAGGTTACTTCCCCATAACATTTAGGGAGTTTTTCCTTGCCACTGTTGCCCTAGGCTTGCTGAATTTGGGATTAGACGTAGTTATTAGGAGATAATCTAAACTTGTAAAGTTGCTTTGAGACAATGCTCCATTGTAAATAGATCTGACCTGACTTGACATGTCATTAAGTAAGGCTCTTTTTGGTTGCCCAGCACCAGAAAATTCAGGTGACACTTCAGATGTGTTCCAGATGTGTGTTTCTGGTTGTTTACCCCACATTACACAAAAGAGCTCTTTGTTTCTCTAACAAGGGGGCACCCCTGGTCAGCACCACTTAATTGTACTAACTCTGCCTCTATCGCGTGCGCTGACACTCAGGAGCCTCTGGACGAGGCATGGCATCTGAAAACACTTACCTGAAATAAATTTGCAATCAGAACACTATGCCTGCCAACCAAATGAACTTTTGGCAACTGGACTTTTGTGTCTGTAACCACCTGGGCATGATAACAGTGCCAGAAACCTCAATATAACCAACAGAACCCACTTCGCCTGAAGTTGGATGCAAAATAGGTTGAATCAGCACTACAAACCAGCACTCTACCAAAAGAATATTCATAAGTTTGGGTCCTTTTTAACATACTCCAACTGTATAAAGTGGAATCTTTTTTATCACAAAAAGACTAAAAAGAAAGGAAAAATATCAGTTACAGTAATTTCTAATTTACATCATGTCTGGTCCTTGCTTTTTTAATCTCCAGGATCAGGATTGAACCAGGGATCTCAGAACTGTGAAGTAACAGTGCTAACCACTGCAACACTGCGCCATGCTTGTTTGAAACAGCTTTTGACAAAGTAACATAGTTAAGGGCTTCACCATTTCATTTTCTTATGTATGCATGTAGCAATGGTAGTTGGTTGGTTAGTTGCTTTTTAGTGCTGTTATACACTCACCAGCCACTTTATCAGGTACACCAGTTCGACTGCTCATTAAAACAAATAGGATGACAAATGTCAAAAAGCTCAAATCATCTCAAACAGATTTTTTTAACATGAACTCAAATAACCTCCACAGTCACCACAGTCTCAATCCAATAGAGCACCTATGGAATGTGGTGGAACAGGACAAATCTGCAACAACTGCATGATATCATGTCAATACAGACCAAAATCTGTTTGAGTCCTTTCTGTGTGGAGTGTGCATGTCCTCCCTGTGTCTGCATGGGTTTTACTCCTCCCACAAGACCTAAGCTTTATGTTAGTTGATTACCCTAAAGTGGCCTTAGTATGTGAATATGTGTATGAGTGTGCGAGCCCTGTGATGGAATTGGTGCCTTGTTAGGGTTGTTCCTGCCTTGTGCCTTATGCCGCCAGCTAGGCACCAGCTCTCCCGCGACCCTGTCCAGGATTAAGTGGATAATAAAGTCAATTAATAATAATAATAATAATAATAATAATAATAATAATAATAATGAGCACAACCAGTTGATCAACTACATCTGAATATTTCTAAGAATAAGTGACTTGACTTTAAATTGGCCGGAAAGTGCAGTGTTGTGATTCCATGAAGCTTCATACATCATTCCAAAATGACGATAGTGTGAATCAGTAGCATTTCCCATTCAGTGCTAAACCTACTCCTTTTCCTGGTACACTGACTTGAACCTGTTCTCTCCATACCTCCTACTTTCTGTGGGTACTGATGACCAAAACCTCAAAAAATCCTGGTGGTCTAGCAGAACTGGCTTTGATCATACCAGACCCGGTCAAGGATGCTAGCCAAGCCTCAGTAATCATACCAGTCATGAGCCAAGAGAGAAAGAGTGGGTGAGGGTGGGAAGAAGGAAGAAAGGAAGTGAGGATCATTGGGAAATTTGTTGGATTGTTGAAACTAAAGAAATTGAAAGAAAAAGGCAAGGTATTCCACCACCTGAAGTGCATAAGACAGTGTGTTCTGAATCTGATTATCAAATTCATTTTTTCTTTTTTGAAAAAGCAAAACGTTTTTTTTTTCTTTTTGTGCAGATTTTACTGACTGCACAATTATATTTTTCCCCAGCATATGGGTATTTCTGCCTGTATCTACATGTGTGAACCTTAAATACAAGTGTTTTTATTTTCTTTGTATCTACAAACATTGTTATAAAGTGCCTGTTATGCTGGGTATGTTTGTGGCTACATGATATATTGTTGTTGTCTTGTATGCATGAAGGTGTGTGCGTGAGCCTTTGTGGCATGTACAAGGCAGTGTTTACATGCAAGTACATGTGCCCCAGAGAACTGGTCTCCGAGGCAGCAAGGAAATACACAACATGAGCTGTTCAAGAAGTCCACCTCAGCATTCTGCACATAATTTGCCAACCTGCGTTTTAAGTAGAAACTGCCCTACCCTCAAGGTTTCTGGAGTTCCAGTAAATGTCTAAATGAGCTTGTGTACATCCAAGCAAGTATCCAGAGACAACAACATGCCCTGATACGGTTCAGAGTATCTCAGAGAGAGAGAGAGAGAGAGAGAGAGAGAGAGAGAGAGAGAGAGAGAGAGAGAGAGAGAGAGAGAGATAGAGATGTCCATTTTAAGTTACCCTGTGTGCAGTACTCCTGTGTGTGTAAAGGTGAACTGTACTATTGTTAATGTTATTGCAAAGGTTGACATCAAATGTTTGCTTGCTCATGTTGTGAACTTAAACATATACAGTGGTGCTTGAAAGTTTGTGAACCCTTTAGAATTTTGAACAGTGGTTCGGTGGGTGGCACTGTCACCTCACAGCGAGAAGGTCCTTGGTTTAGTCCCTGGTGGAGCGTTCTGGGTCCTTTCTGTGTGGAGTCTCTATGCCCTCCCCGCGTCTGTGTGGGCTTACTCCGGGTACCATGGTATCCTCCCAAAATCCAACTACATGCACTAGGTCAGTTGATTACACTAAATTAGCCGTAGTATGCGAGTGTATGTGCAGTACGATGGATTGGTGCCCTGACAAAGGTTGTTCCTGTCTTGTGCCCTGTACTGCCGTATAGGCCCCGGCTCTCCCCGCCACCCTGTTCGGGATTAAGCTGATAAGAAAATGAATGATTAAAGTTTATATTGTAAGAAAGCTTTGTAACCTTAACCTTAAGACCTTAATTGAGGCTCATATACAAATTCAGTTTAACAGCAACAAACAGTTCACTTCGTGTATTGTCCAGATTAACTTTCAAATATAGTATATTGCATAGTAGTCTTTACACTGTCTTCCTTCCCCATTTTGCATGTACACCTAGCCAGTGTCTGTGCTGACAAAAGACCGATGACGCAACCCCTAATCAGAAAGGTTGGGACAGTATGGAAAAAAACAACACAGTATTCATTACATTTACTTTTATGTTATTGTAGGCAATCCAAGATATTTAATGGGTTTTTTTCTGGACAACTATGTTTCATTTGTTAATAAACATCCATTCCTGGATTTCAGGCCTGATGCACATTCCAAAAAACGTTGGGATGGGGGCAATTTGGAGCTAGTAATGAGATAAAAAAAAATGTAATCATGAAAGAGTGGAAGGGATTTATATAACAATTCTTTCTCTAAAGTTTATAATATCATTAAACTATTCAAAGAATCTGGAAAAATATCAGTCTGTAAAGGGCAAGGGCATAAGCCTAAACTGAAGACCCGGGATCTCACATCTCTTAGATAACACTGCATCAAGAACTGTCATTCATCATAGCTGATTTAAACACATGGGCAAGGGATTACTTTATCAAACCTTTATGAAGCCCTACAATACAGAGTTACAGTCACAAATGCAACTTAAAACATTACTGTGCAATAAAGAAGCCTTATGTTAACCGTGTCCAGAAGTGGCATCAACTTCTCTTGGTTCAGAGGCATCTAGAATTGACCATCACACAGTGGAAATGTGCACTGTGCTCAGATCAACCAGTATTCCAGATCTTTTTTGGAAGAAATGGATGTCGTGCGTTCTGGACCATAGACGAAAAGTACCATCCAGACTGCTATCAGCAACAAGTCTAAAAGCCAGGCTCTGTTATGGTATGGGGTTGGGTCAGTGGCTTTGGCAAAGGTCATTTACACTTCTGTGACGACAGCTATAGTACACTGAGATTGTAGAGCAAAATATTAAAGGCTATGCAAAACAATCCAAATCAGAATAAGTTACGATATATAAATCCTTTCCAATCTTTCTTTGAGGAACATTGTTTTTAAACATTTCAATAATTTCCTCACACATTTGGAGATCCTCTGCCCATCTTTGTTCCTCAAAGTCTCAGCTTTTAGTAGATACTGATTTTGCACCAAATCATGATGTCACCAAATCACCTGTTGGAAATCACCCCATTACTAGCCCTAAACTGCCCCATTCCATCTTTTTTTGGAATGTGTTGCAGAACCGAAATACAGAAATTGGTGTTTATTAAAAAATTAACTGAAGTTGACTAGACAAAACATGACATATTTCAGGATCATACTATCCCAGCATGTCCTAATTTTGGCTTGTAATTAACAATTTGAAACAACAAACTATTTCAAATTAAAGTCAAGCTAAACACACACCAAAGGCCTGGTCCAAAATATAGTGAAGAGCAAAAATGATATGGCTAGTTTTTAGAGATACCAAAAGACAGATAGAATGGTGTGCTGTTAAGTGTCAGACACACCCAGGGGGCTTATCATTGCTCAACCACCAACTGCCTTGCCAACCAACTTGCTGCTGCCACAAAACTACACAAATCCTTCATCATGTTTAGCTCACTGCAGGCTGAAATGGGAGCGGAAAAGGCTTTTTTTCTGTGCAAAGGAGCAAAAGGAAAAAACATGAAGGAGAGAGAAAAGCACCTGATGGCTGAGTCAGGACTACATTAGAGTACAGCTGTAACAACATAGAGTAACAGGGTTTGGAGAGGACACACACCCACACACATTCAAATACATTTGTTTTTGTGACATTTCAGGACATAGGATTATGTTTACGTGGATACGCATATACGTGTCTGTGTATATGTACAGTGGCTATCTACATATGTAAGCAGATTTGTGTAGGTCAATTCCAAGTCCAGCCTGTCTGTAATTTTTCCCATTACAGATTTGCAAAAAAGAAGGCTTTCATTATTAGAAGATATTTATTATTTCAAGAGGTTTCAGTTGTGCTTAAGGGCCAGGAAGAACCAAAAGGACCTGGCACTTGATAGACCAGGAGAGTCTGGCACACAAAAAGAAATAGGATCTAGACCTGCAGGTAAGTTGTATGCATGTGCATAAGTGCTGCCGTGCTAACAGCCCCCTGATTTACAAGGCCCACTCAAGTTTTTGGGCTGGGTCTCTGGTTTGTGACGTTGACCAGGTGTGGCTCTCTCAATTATATTTGCTTTGCAAAAAATATGAACAGATCCTGATTAACCTGATTATCCTGGTTAACTCACGCTGAACCATACCATAGTTAATTATTGTTAATGTGTGCAATTACTCATTTGTCCTTGATTATTTTGTAATGGTTTACTCCATATTGAGTGCCTTAATTGCAATCAAAGTACCCATAAACCCTTTTCTGAAAAAAAACATTTGGAAAAAAAAACTGTTTATTCTAAAGCGCACACACACACACACACACACACACACCTGATAAACGTGTTTTGGGAACTTTCCGCACACATAATGATTACTGTAGCTAATCAATACTACATCTACACCTAACCCTAACTTTAACCTCAGTAACCTAAAGCAAATCTTTGACTCTTTTGGTTTTTCAAAAGAAAGTTACCATTTCTGTAAAAAAGCCTGTCAGATCTTTCTATCCCTGTGGGTCCCCACAATGTAATAGAAATTTGGCTCACACACACAAATACACACTGCTTCAGCTGACGATTGCTGTCTGGTTCATCCTCCCACATATGGTCAATGTGGTCAAACAAAGCTCTGTCAGAGTGGCAGCCTCAATCCCCAGACATCTGCTGTCTGTCTACTGTCTCACGCATACGTGTTCACATCTCTACATTTGTGTGAATAAGCACACACACATATACACACATGGTCACAAACATACACTGTTCCATACTCAGAGATACCGACTTCCTGAAATTTACCAGCAACACCTACACAGCTACTGATGCGTGGAGAAAGTTTTATCCAGGCACATGGTATGCACCCATGTAAGTGCATTTCTGGGTGGCCCATTCAGATTATGGAAATTACCAGACTGTATTACATGCCTTAGAGCTTGCCAAGCTTTTTGTTTGTGGAGCTCTCAGTGCTTGAGTTTTTCAAATCAATCTAGGTTCTTTAAAATAAACATTTGCCTTTAAAAATAAAAAACACAATGTAAAGAGATAAAGCAGATAATATTTTATGGGTGACATTTCCAGTAAGTAAGCAGCATTGTTATGATAGCTCCAGAGGCTTGAAGAAAATTGTGCACAACTTATTCAATTGTTTTAGTTTTTTATAATGACATACTCCGTGTTGGACAAAGTACAGATCTCCTATGCTTGAGTGAAAGTGATACTGATAGTAGAAGTTTACTTCAGTAAAAGCACAAGTCCTTTGTTTGAGTCCACTTGAGTTAAAGTATAAAAGTAGCCTACTTGCTTTTAAATACAAGCATTAAAAGAAAAAGTATTGTTATGTCATATGTATAAACAGTAAATGGGAAATTCCTGGAGAATTATTTCGTGGCTATCCCAGGCAAGCAAAAGCTTGGTTCTTGTGTTTCACAAATAAACAAAACATCATCAGGCCATGAGTGGGACGATGATGGTGAAGACAATGTGTCAGACTTTTTTATGTAGGCCATATCGGATTACATAAACAAATTAAATCAAAGCCTAGTCAAACACGGCAGTGCTCTGATTGGTGAATTTCAGTTTGAAAGTGCAGTATATTATTGTGTTATTTCTGCTTGGACTATATTTTTCTCTACTCAAAAGTAAGGAGCAAGGATTGATGTTTTGTAATTGTAGAGGAGTCAAAGCACTTTTTTTACTTTACAATGTAAATAATACCTATTCTAAACAATAGCATAAACATGAGTACTTATGACATAAAAAATAAAAGAATTAACATCATTTTGTTTTGAGGTTTGCTTCGATCCCAGCCTCAGACTCTGCCTGTGTGGGGTTTGCATGTTCTCCCCATGACAGTGTGGGTTTACTCCAGATACTCTGGTTTTCTCCCACATAATCCCACAAGTTATGTGTGTTACATTCATTGGTGTTTCTAAAGTGGCTTAGTGTGTATGTGTGTGAGAGTGTATGTGCCCTACAATGGAACAAAGCCCTGTCTATAGTTGATCCTGGGTCATCACCCTGAATATCATGTATCATCAGACACCAGAAAACCTTCTTCCTTTATAGTAAAGTCCAGTTCTGACCATTGCTGGTGCTTTCAACTGTGGACAGGG
This sequence comes from Ancistrus triradiatus, assembly GCA_025084515.1. Taxonomy (NCBI): domain Eukaryota; kingdom Metazoa; phylum Chordata; class Actinopteri; order Siluriformes; family Loricariidae; genus Ancistrus; species Ancistrus triradiatus. The sequence continues at coordinate 126,315 of JAJAGP010002095.1, forward strand.
GTTAGCACCTGCACCCTGGCTGATCTGTGGCTTTGCAGCTCCACACTCAGCAGCATCTGAGTATGTTGTGACATATTTTTAATGTAATCTTAGAGCTCAGTTCACACAAAGGGGTTTTCCATTCTATTGTGGAGAACCTGGAGTATTCTGTTAAAGAGCACGGTTAGTCTTAAACATACTTCAGTAGTGTCTTGTGAATTGATGCTAGACTCTGTCTGATTGCGGATATGGTGGGCAACTCTCTGTCTGTTGACTGGGGAGCACTGATGAACATCACAAATGAGAAACACACTGAAGCACCAGCAGGATAAAGACAAAAAGGACCATCCAGACTATTATCAGCAACAAGTCCAAAAGTCAGGCTCTGTCATGGCATGGGGTTGGGTCAGTGCCCTTGGCAAAGGTCATTTACACTTCTAGGATGGGAGCATTAATACAGAAAAAGATTTTAGAGCAACATAAGCTGCCTTCAAGATGATATATCTTTCACAGGAACGTCTGTGCATTTTTCAGCAAGACAATGCAAAAGTCAAATGTTAGACTTTGGCCCTTGCTACCCATTTTCCAGCTTTTCCATCTTCCTGTCTATCGTCTTCTCATTCTGAGGTTAAGTGGCAGTTTTCCCCATCTGAGCCTGTGCACTTCTGCTCAATGACGTACCAGCCCTGTTTAGCCCTGATGAGCCTTGCTAAAAAGGGTCAGCGTGATACAAGGTCAATGCAGGATCATCACTTCAGCTCAGCTCAGCCTTAGTTTGGTCTCAGTAAGCCTCTGTGCTCGTTTGAGCTTTAGTTTTTTTAACAAATCCTAGTTTGGTCTCAGCTCTGTGATTAATTCTACCCTTGCTCCCAGGTGTGTGCAGCTCAGACTCTGTTACCCCGCTGGAAATTCCAATATGAGCCAGATTTTGGCTGTTTTTCTGCAAAGGGGACAGCACGACTGATCCATGTTAAGGGAAGAATGAACGGGGTCATGTATCGTGAGATTTTAAGCCAAAACCTCAACGAAGGAGTGGCTCCGTAAAAAGCATTTCAAGGTTCTGGAGTGGTCTAGCCAGTCTCCAAACCTCAACTCCATAGAAAATTTGTGGAGGGAGTTGAAAGTCTGTGTTGCCCCAAAACATCACTGCTCTAGAGGAGATCTGCATGGAGGAATGGGACAAAATACCAGCTACAGTTTGTGCCAACCTGCTGAAGACTTACAGGAAATGTTTGACCTCTGTCATTGCCAAGAAATTGTATGCTACAAAGTATTGACTAGAACCAAATTTATTGACCAAATACTTATTTTCCACCATGATTTACAATTAAATTCTTTAAAAATCCTACAATGTGATTTCCTGGTTTTTCTTTTCTCATTTTGTCTCTCATAGTTGAAGTGTACCTATGATGAAAATTACAGACCTCTCTCATCTTTCTAAGTAGGAGAACTTGCACAATCAGTGACTGACTGAATACTTTTTTCTCCCACTGTACCTGCCTGTTGATCACATGCACGTGACTGCTTCCAACCTAAGCCGGTCTGTCACTGCCTTGACTTGATTCTTTTTCTATTTTCCCCTCTCTCCTATCCTTAGGTTTGTTCAATAAATTGCTTGTTAACTTGTTTTTGTTACTTGTTATGTGAGTCAGTGCAGGATTCCACCCATAAAACAGGTATGTTTGTGAGTGTTCACAATCGACGAACCATAACAGGTTTTGGGTTACATCTGAAAACATTCTTTACAATAATAATAAAGTACATGAAATGTATAATGAGAAAAGTAAATGTGTGAAGAAAATAAAGACCCATACTTCGTCAAGGACACACCACAGTGAGCATATCTATTACTAGCTGAACATTTTGGCTTTGTTAAACCTCAAACAAATTAAATTAAATTATTTTAATTTTTGGTATGTGTTTTCCAGATCCAGTAGAGGAAAAAATATGGAATCACTCAATGTTGTGGAAAAACATTAAAATTTCTAAAACAAATATTGGCACAAGTCTTAAAAGGGCAAATAGTCTGCAGTTAAAATTGACTGCTTACAGACCTTAACAAGCACTTGAACTATGGAGCTAATTGAAAGAAAGCATGACCCCAACAAGAGAGTTGTCAAGTGAAGTAATGGAAAGCATTATAAAACTTCATCAAGAGGAAAATCCGACATGGATTATGGTAAAAAAAATAAAAAAAATGTGCAAGTATAAACAAAATGGAAAGGTTATAAAAGGAAACCATTCAGGCAGACCAAGTAAGAAAACTCAAAGCAATAATAGAAAATGCCTTGAAAATAGAAAATACACAACAAAACAAATGGATGGAAAACAGAGTCAATTTTGTACTCATAGATGATAGAATGGCAGACAACATTATAACTTTAAGAAATTACTAGCTATAGAACTAGCATTTGCATATAGAAAATCCAAACAAAACCAGTACTAATACCTAAAGAGAAGAAAACAATGTAACAGAGGGCTAAAGAGAAGCAATCGTGAAGGGTGGATGATTGGGTGAAAGTGATATTCAGAGCTGAATCATGAATCTGGATCTCAATCCAACTGAAAATTTATGGTGTAGATAAAAATGGTCCATGACAAGGCTTCATCCTGCATAGATGTCAACTGGTATTTGAGAAAACTGCAGCCAACTTGATATAGAATATTGTTTTCCATTAGTAAAATCCAGCCCAGTATTCAAGGTGTCATAAAAGTTATAGGAGGAGCAACCAAATTTTTTTTTTTTTTTTTTTTAAATTCAACTACTTACTACTTGGTGCCTCAAAAAATGGCATTAACTAAAATTGTTTCATATAACTTGCTTGAAGTACGGTTTACAAACCCAGAATCTCCAGCAATTAATCAAAAATCGTTTGGTGTTATACCTGGGTGTCTCTCTCTCTGTCTCTCTCTGTCTCTCTCTGTCTCTCTCTGTCTCTCTCTCTCTCTCTCTCTCTCTCTCTCACTACTTTTCTTTTTCAATTAAGAAAAAAGCATAAATAAGTTTGTTGATTCCATAGTTGTTTTTTTCCAGTAGTAGTAGTAGTAGTAATCATTGCCGAAATGATTCACAAAACTTTTCAGCAGCTGCATATAGTTCTTATCTGTGATGTCATAAATACATATCTTACCCATGGGGATTTAAAGGTAGGAAAAGGCTATTATTTCAAAACAAACTTGACAATCGACCACAAGTAGTAATGTGCCATTATAGAGGTAGTGCACTGTTTAACTGGCCAAATTGACAAGAAAGTCAGCTTGTATGAGGATAACAAATTAAGCCAGTCATTAAGTCATTATTTATAAATTCAAATTCTGTACTATTGTGTGATAAAATGTTATTTGTCTCTGAATGTATTGTGCACAAAGGTTTGTAGCAAAGGTGCAAACTTCAAAGGGATTTAAACCATATATAAGTTATGTACCTATAGTACTAATAAAGAACTATCCAGAGAACTATCTGGAGGCCCACACTCTTTGGCATCATGGCTCAACACTCCATTACCCAAAATAATTTAATATTTTCTTTACTTGCAACAATACCGTAGCGTGGGGTTGGGCGTGTTCCAGCTCCCAGCAATGAAATTCAGTGGCCCCACATTATATGGGTAAATGTATATGTGTTCATTTTTCTATGTGTTCTTAAGTGTTCTGTTAATTATAAAATGATCATTGTGTGGTGTGTTAATTCCTGCTGTACTTACCACAAGCAGGTGTACTGTGGTTGAGGGTGACTTCAGAGGATTGGTCTGTGTTTTGTTGGCCTTCCTGTGATATTGATTGGTAAATAGTCTTTGTCAAGGTTGGTAATTTTGTTGGTGACACTGACTGTTCACGATCTGCATTATGAGCAAATTTCCTGCCTCGAGAGCTGATTCTTCATCCACACCGACGCCAAAATACTGATCATACTTCCACTATGGACCATAATCTGGAATTGCATGTCCTTCTTGGGTCAAGCAAGAGCAGATCATGTAAATGCATTTGCAAAACCACTGCAAAACTGTTAATCTTTTTTAAACATTCTGTTGTTTATTTACTTGTACGATTTCAATCATTGTCTTGCTGCATTGTTTGATGTCTGTTAAACTTTAGGTGAAGAAACGCTACCCTGACATTCCTTGATAAAAATTTTAAGTTCAGTGTTCTTTTAATGATTCAAATCTGCTCAGACCCCAACGAATGCTGCTTCATCCATCGCACTTTACAGTCGGGATGAGTTAATTATTAATTATTATTAATTTCATGTAAATCCATTTCCATTAACATTAGTTCTGTTGTCAGTGTAATCTTTGCAGGACGCCCACTTATATACTTTTAGTAACAACTGTTAAATTTGACCTGATTTGTCCACAATTTGTTTTATTGTGGATGAATTAACATTCCTGTTCATGTACAACCCCAAATTAGGAAAAACTGCAGTATGCTTCACATTTACTTTGACATTTATTTAATTGCAGTATGAACTCAACATATTCCATGTTCATTTTATTTGCTAGTATACATCCATTTCTGCATTTCAGGCCTGCAACACATCCAAAAAAGTAATGAGGTAAATAATAATAATAATAATAATAATAATAATAATAATAATAATAATAATAATGTGATTTAAAACAAGTAATGTCAACAGGTGATTATAAACAGGGTTTGGTACAAAATCAGTATCCATGAAAAAGTTATTGAAGATGGTCTCCAGTTTTAAAAAAAAATGAGTGAGAAAATTATTGAAATGTTTAAATACAATGTTCCTCAAAGAAAGATTGGAAGGTATTTATATATTTCAGTCCTAACATTTTTTTAATTGACTTGTTTTGCATTGTCTTGTTAAAAAATCATGGGAAAAGTCCCTGGAAAAGATGTCATCTTGAAGACAGCTTACGTTACTTTCAAATCGCAATGTACTTTTCTGCATTAATGCTGCCATCCTAGAAGTGTAAGTGACCTTTGCCAAGGGCACTGACCCAACCCCATACGATGACAGACCGTCTTTTGGACTTGTTGCTGATAACAATTTGGATGATCCTTCCAGTCTTTCTATGAGTGAAACTGGTTTTAAACATTTCAATAATTTTTTCTCACATATTTGCTGATACATTGCTTATCTGTGATCTCAAAGACTCAGCATTTCATGAATACTGCTTTACTTAATCACGATTACACTCACCTGTGATATCACCTGTTTGAAATCACCTCGTTATGTAATTGTATTCATTACTAGCCCTAAATTGACCCTGTCCCAACATTTTTTGGAATGTGTTACAGGCCTGCAATGGATGTAATGTAACAAATTAAAAGAAATTGACCAGGCAAACCATGAAATATCTTGGATTCATACTGTCTGCAATGAAATAGCAGTGAACGAAATTATTTACTTGTTTTATTTGTTTTTGTATTTACATTTTCCATACCATTATGAATTTTTCATATTTGGGGTTGTACTTCTGAACACATCTGAGCACACCACATAGGTATGTGCAAATGTAAAATGGTTCTTCATGACAGAAAACAGACAAACTGTTTTGTATTATTCCAGCATTATTACATAATCGGTGCTTTCCCAAATGGTCTACATTACGTTTTGATAGCAGTGTGCCGCAACCCAGAGCTATGATTTCATAATGCTGTTCATATGCTCACAAAAGTACCAATTAATTAATTAGTGGGGGTGAGATCAATGATGATTCTCTCAAATAAGAGTGAATCGTGTAAATTGGCTCAATAATTAATAGCACTAATCATCACCCTTACACACCCATAAGCCAGTAAATGCTATGATTGCACATACGCTCATACACACACAGACACACAAACACAGAGAGAGACAGGGAGAGAGACAGAGAGAGAGAGCCTACAAGAAAACAGCAAAGAATTATATCCTCATCTAAAGATGCTAACATGCTAGCATTTACATTACCACTTAATGCTGTGAATTATTTTGGCATTTATTCAGGAAAAAATATTTTCTTAATTGCAAATACAACCCCAAATCACAAAACGTTGGGACGGTATGGAAAATGCAAATATTAAAAAAATGCAGTGCTCCTTACATATAGACCTCTATATCATTGCAGATCACACCTCTTCAGCTTAAGCTTGCACCCTTGGACTTTATGCGCTGAAATTCCTCCAGATTCCATGAATTACTTAATGATATTATGCACTGTAGAGGGAGAAATATGTAAATCCCTTCCAATAGTTCTTTGAGGAACATTGTTTTTAAACATTTCAATAATTTTCTCACACATTTGTTGTCAAACTGCAGATCCTCTGCCCATCTTTGCTCCTCAGAGACTCATGATTACAATCACTTACTGACATCACCTGTTTGAAATCACACCATTACTTAGTTTTTTTGTTGTTGTTTTTACATCAATAGCCCTGTTTTTCACTGGTCCCAACTTTTTTGGAATGTGTCGCAGGCCTGAAATGCAGGAAGCCAAGTCAAGTCAGATTTATTTCTATAGCGCTTTTTACAATGAAGCATTGTCTCAAAGCAACTTTACAATTTTAGACTATCCCCTAATATCTATGTCCAATCCCAAATTGAGCAAGCCTATGGTGACAGTGGAAAGGAAAAACTCCCTAAGCGTTATGAGGAAGAAACCTTGGAAGGACCAAGACTTAAAAAGGGACCCGACCTCCTTGGGTGGGGTCATGGAGTCATAATAACTAATGAGTCATGGAGTCATAGTTCAAGTAAAATGTAAATTATGCACATCGGCATTAAGTAGTCCGATACACAGAGTCACTCCAGGATCTTGAGTCTAAGCAGGAAAGTCCTTGGCGGCACTTCGTCGTAAGCTAACCGAAGGAGGGAGAGAGTTACTGCCCTCCGGTGTGGCCCGGTTATGGTGGGACTGGAGTGGGTGTTTATTAACTAATTAACTTTTTTTATTTTTATCATTTTTCATACCATCCAACTTTTTCTGATTTGGGGTTGTACATATATTCTAGCTTTTCAGATAATTTACCTGGGGTAATTGCATTGTGCAATTATATTTTTGGATGTGCCAGTTAGTAAAATACTGTGTATTTAAACTACCAATTTACAGTACAGTTTGCTTTGATGTAATTTTTGTCTGAAAATTAAAGGAAATTTACCTATGCATATGTGGTAGTGTGAGAGGGTTTTATTCATCATTTTGTATCTTTTGCATGTTTATTAATTTATTCAGTAATCATTACGTAATCATATGTTAATCACTTAAGTACCTGATCACATATAATTCATTATCCATATATATCTTTACATTGATTTAGTTAAGCATTAAGTAGTAATCATTTAGTAATCATTTATGTGTAATCATTTTAATTATGGGTTCAACTCTGTCTTGAGAGCTGTGTGTTCTGCATGGAGAACTGCATCCTTGTCTTCAAGGTCATTCAGGTGTCTGAATCTGTGAGTCCCAGAGGGTCCCAAAGTTGAGCGTTTAGACCCTAGAACTAATAATTGAATGGAAATCAGTGTGAACGGTCATATTGCTAATATATATATATATTTTACTAGAATGGGTTAAACAGAATGATAATCACATATTTAGATATGGCATTATAGTTTGACAAATAATCCTCAATGTAATAGAGACTTGCTCTGTTATCAGAGCAAGAAGCACACGGCTTCTAAAAGTGTAAACAAGTGCCACTGTTTTGGTTTAGGTTTCCAGGGTGACCACATGGGCCTAGTGAGCTGCCTGAGCAGATGCAACCAGTTTGTTATGAGAATAATTCTAAAAAGTAGCTGACTAGGGTACTATTCTTAAGACATCTGGACCCTAACCTTGATAAAAGCTTGTCAATCAAATGAGTGTCTGATCCAAGTCCATATTATATTAATGATGGGAAGGAAAATGATTTCAGTTGGGGTGCACTACCGTGTACTCACACAATGTACTCAAAACAATTTTACTGCCCAGATTCTAGTAAGGAGGGGTGGTTATGTATGTGCGCTGCTGATTGCATTTGACCTGTGGACAAGCCATATTGATTATTAATTATGTATTAGAGCATAATTATATGGCAATGTATAGGCTAAGTAATATTTTGTGAATATATTACTTGATATAGGAAGGGGAAGTAACCATTTATATATAAAAAAGTGTGTATGAGAAATGACTCCACCATTATCTTCAAAACAGGCCAGATGCGTGGATCTGTGAGATAACTGTGGCGAATGTTGTGACTTGTCTGGGCAAAATGGTATAAAAGGGGTACCTGGGAATCACAGAATTCAGATCGTGTCCAACTGCTTTGCATTGTACATGGTCCATTTTGATTTTTGACTCGAGCCAATTTCAATAAAGCTGTTCATTTCTTCACCTTGGATTTTTGGACTAATTCTTTTGCATATCTGCTGGATGCTACGGCACATACTTAAGTCTTTCTCCAATTCAACCAGAACGGATTACTTGAACTATGTAATTGTGTCCAAAATGAGGGACAGATAGAGACATTTACACAAAAATCAATGTCACTCAGGCCTCTTTTTACTCTCTTTTTGTGTATGAATCAGTGTTGTATTCTTGATGTTTGCAGTAATATTTGTCTGGGTTCCTCATAATCCTTTATAATGTAGAATAAAATGCAACAACTGTTGCATTACACCATTCATGAAAATCCTTTCCTAGTGATTAACACCATGTAACAATTTTCAAAAAAAATTTTGTTCCCAGTTGTTAAGTGTGTTTTCCTGATTGTTTGTACCCTAAATGAATAGAAAAAGTTATTATTCCCTGTAAACTTTGCTTTTGTGGTCAGCACAATGATATTTTGAAATTGATGTATTTTTAAGGATATTCGCCATATTTCAAGATACTTCTGGACAAGAAGCTTCTGGAATTGTGAGAACTATCAAGAAGTTTCTAGAACTGTCCAGAAGTATCTAGAACTTTCTGGGACTGTACAGAATTGTAGGTAGCTGTATAACTACAGTTATATAGGGCCACTATAGCCTTTCTTGAGAGACGGAGAGACATGATCTAATTGTTTGGGATTGCATAGTAAGTGGGCAACAGCCATCACAGCCAAATGGAATTGACCTAGACAGACAGGTGTGAATTCATTCTCTATTCAGATTCTGATAACGACAGTATTCACACTTCACCCCACACCCATTACAGGAGGAGCTTAGGAAGGACCACTACTTTCAAATGTATATATTGTGTGTTACTCTGCTACCGGGTGATCAGTCTTGCTCTGCTGAATCCTTAGTACACTCTTGTACTTTGATACTGCATGGAACAAAGATTGACCATTTTTATCGAGTTTGGAGAGACATCCTTTTTCCTTACAATACACAGCAACTTAGTCAATTTAGATGGCATCAAGAGGTTGCAAACATCCAGCAGACGCATTTTGCTATGTATGGGGCCATTTTATAAAGACAAGAGCGAAAAAGTACTCTGTGGAAGCATCTGCTAAGATGTG
>JAJAGP010002096.1:0-31698 GCA_025084515.1 Ancistrus triradiatus
CGATGCTGTATCGTGTACACATACTGTTTAGACACAGAGGAACATTATTCATGCGTTACATTTCTTTTACCATAAGTAAACTGAATGTGCTTACTCCTGTATTTTTCTGGAGAGGAGACCCTGTGACCCTTGCCAACGAATCATGTTGGGGTAGTACAATGTACTCTTGCTTTTATAAAATGTATTTGATAAAGGTCAAGGAAATGTATTTGTAACTGCATTCACATAAATAAGAACAAACAGAACAAAGCCAAAATGGGTGTTATAGATGTATAGCCATTCACACTAATAACAATTCAATGCAATTGCAATTAGACAACCTCTTTTGTATAGCTTTTATTGTCAATTCGGGTTAGGGTGCATTATTGCAATTACAATACATGTAGCTGCAGTTACAGTTATACTGTGTAGGATTTAAACTAGAAGCAGTTAAAGTCTCCATAACACCCATATATAAACTATGTCAACATAAGCATTGTGTAGAAAAAAACAAACAAAAAAAATATCTAGACCACGACTCACTCCAATCAACACAGTTTCATACATAGTTATCATTTCAAGCTGTCTGTACAGCCATTTTAGCACTTGAAAAATTAGCAAAACAGTATAGGCCAACATTTCACAAGTGAAACTCAACATATTGACTGGATGAAGTGGAGCAACTGCAGGATGTTCAGTGTTCAACACAAGACACGTTCAAATCTTATACAGCATAGCTTTATGATTTCGGAGATTTGTAATAAATCTAGTAAAGTCTGCAGTAAGAATGTTTTTATTACCATCTGTTTGTTAAGCAATTTGTTTTGAAGAAACTATTATTTACAGTTATATTAAGCCAGTGTGCACAAAAAAACAAGATATTTTAAATCAAGATTTCTTATATAAGCAGCTGACCAGCGACAACAAAAGTAATTCTGCTTTCCTTTTTGTGATGCCTATAATTACAGTTGAGGAACTAAAAAGCCAAAACATGAATACAAAATAATCAAAATGTTCTCCTTTGCCTATATACACCTGATTTCCACCCAACACTACGTATACAGCAGAAGGCACAAACCCCTGATGGCGCTCACTGTCTGTGGAAAAGAAAATATTCAAGCTTCCCCTGTCAGCCAAATTGCTATAACTAGAGAGGAATGCAGCAACACATTTACAGTGGAGTTGCCAGGGTATTCGACTCAAGCTTGGACCTCATCCAACTAAAGACTATTTACAATAGCAACCTTTTACAAATGGCTGCAGAAATTGTGCAGAGGCATGAAAACAGAGAGCCTTAATTGTGTGAGGATGGTAATAAGTCACTCACTGTGCTTTATAATTTACCATCTTATACAGATCGAAACTCTAATATTACCTCCACCAGCTAAAGAAAGACTAAACGAGCGAAAGGCCAAGGCCTGCTGCAACATATAAATAAGACATGAAAGAAAAAGGAAAATTAAAATACTCATTCATTACATTATGGCAAGGATAATATTCTATCTTCTGCCAAACCCTAAACCAAGACATTACTGTATATTACAATGGGTTTAAATCATTAAAGCGCACTTATCTATAAAACTGTCCCCACATGCAGCCAGTTAGTTTAGTCACAGCAACTCGGGGTTCATTTTACAAACCATGATTTCTAGCAATTCATCAATACTTGTGAAAAAATTATGAAACACTTGTTCAAATGTTAGAGCCAGCTGCATTCCGTGTTTGCCCCTTAGAGTCTTAAACATTTGGCTCCCAGTGCTGTTGCACTGACTAGTGAACAGAAGAGGGCAGTATAGAGCAGGCTGTGCACAGGCCGCTCTAGTAGAAGAGTGGAGCATTGTCGTCGTCCATCATGCTTGATCTGAGATAAACCTCCAGGGAGCGGTTACTAAAAGAAGAGGCATTAATGTTAATCTGAGTGCAACAATTCACTTATGCCATGCAATTCACTTTTACAAGCAACACATACGATCAATTGTAAGAATACAGAGTAGAGGATAAACTAAGCATAGATAAGATCAGGCAAATTTGGTCAAGACAAAAGAGTACTGCTGAAAGGCATACATGGATTCATTTGACATATACTTATGAACAAAAGTACTTTCTATGGATGGTGTTTCAAGCAAGCATGCACATGGGGTGACATGTCACTGACTATGTGCTAGTGTTTACAGTGGTTAGCATCAAAACGCATGCATTATAGTTAGATTTGCGTTACCTCCAGGGCCAACATATGGCCTCCATGAAAACACCACTTCCTGGCAACCAAAGACCTGTCTGATTGGCTGGTACAAATTACACCACAGGGAAAGAGAACCAACCAGAGAGGCCGGTGACAGAAGGATGAAAAAAAGCTGTGAAGCCCCACTCCCTAATTATTCCCAGACAACCAATGAGAGCAGAAAGGAAATGAGAGAGAGGCAGGACATGATTGGTTGGCTGAGCAGCGATAGAGGCAGGTGACTTACGGAGGTCCTGCACACTCAGAACCGGGACAATTCAGGACCCAAACTGGAAGGTAAAGAGAGTCCACGTTTTTGTACCGGAGCTCAGCTCAGAATAGGATTATGCATGGCTACATATCCAGACGACTGTTAGTTATTTTATGATGGCTGGAGGTTACTTCTTTTGTGGCATGGCATCTTTGAGTTTAGCACTTGGTCAAATGGATGACAGACATTCCAACCCTATGCTCATATGTGAGTATATAAATGCCTCTAGAATGATGACAGGTTCAAAATATAGTGTAAATGAAGAGTCTGCCCATAGCAGTCTACAGTTTGTCCAATTTTATAAAATAGCCAGCTCAATTCATTATATCACTGAACAAACGATACTGAACTGCAAAAATCCTAGGTTTGGTCCGAATCAGAGCTTAAGACAGCAAATGCCGTTATACACATGGTGACGTAGCTATGCCCCAATGTCACAATGGAGACCTTGGAGAGTTCGAATGAAGACATAAACACAGACCGACATGATTCTATATATTTCCACACACATAAACGCACACACTCTAAAGATGATAGATTAGCATTGCATTTGTGATTGATATTTTTTTTTTATAACAGAAATCAATCGACTCCCTCCATAGCACACACCATGAAGTCCATAGCTCAATATACTCATTATATAGAATTTGAACAAGTTTTTATTAATATATAGATATATTTATGTATATATACTTTCTGTAAAAAGTCACAATACATTCAAGGTCAACATGTTTCTTAAGTTCCTCCATAGCATGCAGTTTGTGATTGAATTGTTTCCGTACACTGATTGCTGCGCATTGGTATTTGATTTACAAGGAAAAGAAAAGCATCTTTAAAAGGAGACAGAAGGTACATCATCACAGCGGGAAAGTACACCACGACTCCAGAGGATCTGTCAGCAGACCATATTGGAACAGAAGAAAGAATATAAAAGATATGAAGTTTTTCAGAATTGAGTGATTTTGTGTTGACCCCTACAGGAGTAATTGTGGCAGGGTTTGAGGTGTTTGGAGGGATTTCAGTTAATTTCCTTCATTTTGTTTTTGCTAAGTGCTGGATCGGCAACTGGATCGGTATGCTGTCTCAAGGAGATGGCATGATCCCATCCACTGTGCATTTGATATATTGATACTATATCTTACAATCAGAATTGTCTAGTCAGAAACAAAACTGGGCCAGCATAATAAGAATAATAAAAATAAAAATCATTCCCACTATGCTAAAAGTGACACACCCTCTGGACTGCATGTCGCTCTGCGTAAGACACGGTGGAAGTACAAAATGCTCTACAAAACACAGAGAAAATACGCCGCACAACTGAACCACAAAGAGTGTACATGGCTTCCTGGCAAGCAGGATGTTCAGTAGCGCCAGTCCACAGCGTAAAGAAAAGGACACCCAGCACGTGTCTTTCATGGAAGGAGAGCTACTTCAAAATAGCGACACTGCTTTTGGCACTTTTACATGACAATGTCCTTTTAAAAAAGTAATCATCTTCATAAAAACACAACAGCTGCAGAACTTGTGCACATGCATGGGAGAGGAGTCCATTTGAAGAAGTCCACGGCGGCAGCGGGCATGGCGAAGAGCAGCTCAGTGTCTGTAAAGGTTCGAGGCGTGCAGATGGAGTGCCCTCTGGCTCTCTCTGTCAGAGTCCCCCCTGACCCACCACACACCACCGGCACTATGGCCCCCCAGCGCAATACGGAGGGGAGGAAGAGAGGACAGAAAGGAGGGATGAGAGCGGCCTTCTTCCACTGAAGGAGGGGTGCGTGGAGGCACAGGTTAGATTTTTTTTTTTGAGGGGAATGGGAAGCTAGGGGAGAAAGTAGAGAGAAAGGGGTGCAACCCCTGTGCTATCCGGAGTTGTGTCTGTGTCTGATAGCCTGTCTGTGCTCACACTGTAGAAATCAATTTGCCATCGGAACTGTGGAACAAAGAGAGAAGGAAGCTTGCCAGGTCGGACACACTTAGAGAGAAATGGAGAAAAGACAAGACAGCCAAAAGGAGGAGGAGGAGGGTGGGATAGGAGTGACTTTGAGGGGTAGGCAAGAGTGGAGAACTGTTCTAAACTTAAATAACAGCTGCTCCAAAATCTTACTGTTTTTATGTCATGCTTTGGGCAGAAAACAGAAAGCTAGGGGACAGTCCTCTGCATTAGCAGAACTTTTGGGTGAAAGTGAATCACTATGGTTAGATTGGTTCAGCCTAGACACACAGACTTAGAAACAGGGGGGTTCAGAATTCACAGGATATTCACAATGAAGTCAGAAATGATGCACTGCACATACTCATGACGCTTCTCTCAGCATTCACACCCACCAACTCATTTAAACAAACACACAACACAGACAAGACAACCTTCTCCAGTCAAAACAAACAGAGTGCATGTTCCAGTCTTCCTTCATAGTAATAATACTAGTAAGGATAAAGTTACATCAGCCATTTATCACAGCTAAAACATGGAAACAAGAGCTATGGTGAAAAGTAATCAGGTACTAAACAAATGCCAGAACAATTTAAACCTAATCTCTATCTACTTTATCTACAGAATAAAGTTGTAACAATTTAAAAATAGTGAGAATATGCAGCTGTATGGAGGACCAAATAATAGATCGTGTATCTGATTTTTGGCACAAATTCCATTCAGTTATTCTTCAAAGCATTTGTGGTTATGTGTTACCATTTTATAGAACTGATCATACAATGGTACCACAAAACTGCACACACAACAAAATGGCTTTGATACTGGAAAGCTGGACACATCTTAAGAAGCAGGGCTATTGTGTAACAGCTGTAGTTCTGAATTCATGTTATGAAGTCATGTATTTTAAAAAAGTGTCAACATAGATTTAACAGTTGTTGATTGGAAGTAATAATGTCTTCCATTACAGGAAACCATTATACTTTTAAACCTTCTAGGCACACTTTAAAACCCTCTGTGTACCTCCAAATAGTTAGCCAAGACACCTTTTTTGCCATTTGCTCATGGTAGCTAGCTAGCAACTAGAGCTGTGCGATATGACGATATATATCGCCTGTTGATAGGAAAACGTCTATCATTTAATATTATGTTTATTTCGTTGTGTTGCAAAATACATGCTTTAGGGCAATCTCTGTTGTTTGGATGATGCATTGTCAAAGTGACACAAACAAACCTGAAGGAGAGTGAACACAACGCATAAAAGGGTAATTTCAAACAGGCGAGAGCAACAAGCACAAATCATGGAGCTCGTACCCATGGTTTCGGTATGAAAAGTCTGACACTGATACTTTGCAAGCTATGGAATAGCTAAGTTCCCATGATGGAATTAAACACAACCAACCTCTTTAACACCATCGCAAAAATCATGTGTTAGAGCTGCACCGATCAATCAGCCATTTTTTAGCATGATCAGCCATGAACGGTGGTCAGTTCAGTCTCATATAACCGATTCTGTTATGATCACAGTTGACTTGGGAGGCGCGCTGCAGTTGGACAAACGCAGCCACACATGAACAGCACAGTGCTTTTAATAACTTTCATTCAGAATTCAGTTCATAGGTGTAACCTAAAGAGCTTTAAACACTCAACCACACTCACCGGTTTGTTTGAGACCCGCTGCTAACACATGACGAGGGAGTGTTACATTTCAGTTGTGTTTTGAGTGCTACTTGGTCACCTAACTAGTCTCTCTCTATTCATTTCGGGCATGACCATATCTTCAGCCCGGAAGCCCAGCGAAAACAAGCCGTGGAAGAACAACTCCGAAAAGGTTCTGAACAACTGATTTAATAAGACGTTTAAAACAGCATCACTCCGCTGAATATGTGGAGTTTGACAAAGCTAAGAAAGGCAAAGCTAAAGCTAGAGAGAGTGCAGAGTCAGGCACCAGCCAGCAGCCTCTGCTATCTTTCTTTAGCAATGATTCAGTTTCCAATAAAAATAAACTTTGAACAAAACTGTTTCTGTATGCTCTCATTTATAATTCTTAGACAGAAGGAAAACCTTAACTGTCTGGTCATATGTTAAGAAAACGGAAATTTGAATCGGCCAAGAAAACTGCACATTTCAATTAAAACTATTTTACTTTTTAAAATACATTTTAAAAACTTCCTAAATAAAAGGAGAAATATAACTGAATTTGTTGAGTGTACCTAACTCGACATGTAATAAGAAATAGGTTTTTCCATGTGGTCATCTTAATTAAAAAAAAAAAAAAAATCACTGAATATACAGTAAATGTGCTATATTGTGATATATCGTTATCGGGATATGAAATTTTGGTCATATCGCACAGTCCTAATAGCAACCTAACATGCTTCTGGACAAATTAGCATAGTTCCATGACTGATACTCACAGGAGCAGTTCCTAATAGTAGCTCACTGCTAATATTTCATACTCACCATACACAAGTCAAACATTTTATAAAAGTTTATCTGTCCAACAGTGGGATGCTCTGAGCACCTACAGCAATCATATATAAACTATGCAATGTACTTACTGAAGTTCTGATCAATTCTTTACCCTTTTATATCACTGCAGTTCATCGGACTCTCTCACACAACTCATTCACCACCTAAGCCTTAATAACCTGGAAATATTTAAAAATAACTGTCTGTGGTAATCACACGTATGCTGTAGATAGAGATTAGTGTTCTGTTTTTTTTTTTAAAGCTAAATGTCATACACAAAACATACACTTTCCTCTACAGTCAATCTTACCTTGTGGCAAAACGACTGTCATAATCCTCAATTGCTGGCTGCAATTTGTAAAGAGAACATTTCAATGCTACCCTAGAGTGCACAGAACTGGAGCCAGTAAAGAAATGCATACTAACTAAAGCATTAGTAGAAGAGGCATGCACTGCACAGTGTGATCAGCAGATGGAGTCAGTAAACTGAGCTTAGAGGAGGAAATAAGCCTACCTATTCGACCCATTGCAGACTACTTTATAATCATGCAAAAGAGGTTTAATATAGCCGTTAAACCTAAGAGGCTGGAGTTAGTTAGAATGCATGTGTTTTTCTGGGTGTTTGCATATACCTGTGTGAAGCCAGCCATGCTGTAGGGACGCGGGCGAGTCTGTGTGAGGCTCTGAGCCAGCAGACGAGCGGTCAGACCATAGTCGGGCATGGGTAGAGACGTGTCGTCTCTCTCCAGGAGGTTCCCCGTACTGCTGCTCTTCCCATGATGCAGGCTGGAGGAGAGCGCAAAATCAGCCCACACTACTCAAGCCCATACATGTTGAAGGCTGCCGTTTGCCCAAACCAGTCAGTGTAGCTTTCAGGAAATGAAGGAATTAAGCAGTAACCTTATTTAGATGCAAGAAAAGTGCTGCTTAAAACTGTATTTATTTAAACTTGTTTTGTTACAGAGCACCCAAGCAGGAAATTTCCCAAGTAACCTGTGCGTGAAATTAGAAGCGGTGTGCACTCAGGCCTGTCAGACCTATAAAAAAACAACATACAGGCTCCGCAAAATCTAATTATGTAATCAATTATCCAAAGGTCAGTCATTTAAAGTCGTTCACTACCTAACTGTTTCCCAATACTGGCACTGATGTTCTTGCTTAAGCACAGATTCATACGAAGGTACTTACTTAACTCGTAGCTTGTCACTGTCACTGTCAGGCAACACTCGTGTGTAGGAGAAAGGGAACCAGCCTCGCCTAAAAAATGAAGGAAAGAAAACAATGTAGGCTTCTCTTTAGCACTTTAAAAGCAATTACATGCCACAAATGCTTAACACTGTCTTCAGTTCGTTGAGCGCAAACAATGATAACATTCACGCCCAAAACTTAAATTGCTTCAAACGAATAAACCTTAAGTACGGGTATGCGCCATTTAACTTCCATCCGATCGATGGCCATTTGCTTTAATGGCTGAGGTCTTAAAAATTATAATACATGATAATAGGAAATAAAAATCTTTTAATGATGGACGCTGGAGCCGCAAACACACTCAAAACAGCAAAGACACTGTATAGCTGTCACGCTTCCGAACTCATCCTCTGATTCCAATGGCTCTCTGGACTCCAATTCCCATAATCCCCCTTTCCACTGTCATAGACACATGCCCTCCATTTACATTTACATTTACAGCATTACATACATGTAGCACACTTATCCAGAGTGACTTCCAATTGATACAGTCTTACAATTCAAGCAATTGTGGGTTAAGGGTCTTGCAAAGGGCCCAACAGTGGCAGCTTGGCAGTTTGGTCCATAGGCCAGTACCTTAACCACTAGGCTACAACTGTCCACACCTCCATCATGCATTCACACACAGTTTTGTAGAAATGGCTCACCTCAATACAGATTTCATTCACCTTTGGTCCATTATCTAGTGCTGTATAAATCCAGCTTTGTTTGTCAAGCTTGTTGCAAGGTACTGCCACCATTTCCGTACACCAAGCAGGTTTGTGTTTTTGTCTTTCTCATGTTCTGACCATTTTTGTGATTACCGTTTTTTCCCCTTATCTTGCCCTTCAGATTAGTCTGCAGTTTCCTACTCTGGCAGTCTAGTCTGACCTGGTTATTGACCTTGGCCTATACTTCGATTACGTTTGTGCCTTGTCCATCAATCTACTTATCCTGCTCATGGTTTGGACCTTACCTGACTCTAGACGGGTTTCTATCCACACACAATGACGAAATTTCAGTGCAGTGGCCCATCTAATGAGGGCTGAAATGTGTTGTGTGTGTTGGTTCGTGTTTGAAGCTACCTTCAACACATCCTCACCTCTTCATTCATTCATTTTCTCATCTGCTTAATCAGGTACATCTCAGTCAGTTGGCTCAATTATTAAATAATATCTAAATATATCAATATCGATTTTTATTTTATTTTTGGTCTGATCACATGGAAAGGAATCATGTGACTTGATCCGTCAAACACAGCTTGATACGTCATTGTTTATTCGGAAAACCCTATTCCATCACCTTTTATCGCATTTTGGCTTTAGCCATATTCTAACTTTTCCACCTCATCCTAGCGCAAAATTCTTTTTTGCGATATTTGGGATAAATTATGGACTTTTTCCATTCAGATTTTTCTTCAAAATTCACAAAAACTTAGTGGATGGAAAATCCACTTCTGCTTGTTTGACTTCGGACTGTCCATTGCAACAATCAATCAATCAATCAATCACTCTCTCTCTCTGTGTCTCTGTCTCTGTCTCTCTCTCTCTCTCTCTCGAAGTGTCTGCTTTGTCACAGCTGCGTTACAACAGCACTGCCTGACGTATAATGTTACAGTATACAGTGCTGTACTGAACTCTATTTACCATATATTACTAAACATTTAAAACAGATTTCTATGTTAATTGCATATTTGTGTACATTATTGTATTTTCTATAATTGTTGTGAATTTCCATAAATTGAAAAAGGGTTTAGCATGTGTACAACAGTTTAGGCTTCAGACATGGTTGTATTAGGTATGCTGTGTAGATGGCAGGGTTCCACTCTCGGTTTCAGCATTTATGTATCGTTTGCACGCAGTTTTTATAGCTGGTATTTACCATTATACACTACAATATTAATTCGAATTAATGGTTTAATTAAAGAAAAATATTAAAACAATTCTTATAAGATTTGTATTTTTATTAACTAATAGTGATGTATAATTTATATGGCCTCTGGCACCGATCACCGGAGAACGCAGCGTGCAGGCATAAGAGTCCCCTACGCATGACACCAGTCGAGATGTTGCAGTGCTGGAGGAAGAGCCCCCAGTTGACCTCCTCTCTTTTATACACATCCAGTTTGTCTGTGTGATACCCGACCTGGTTGAAAGGCATTGCTGGGTCTTATGGATATGTCCTCAAAGTGGTGGGCTAGCATATTAGTGTGATGCACCACCCAAGTACCTATAGTACAGTAATGTCTTTGAGTGGAATTATCTTACATTTAGGCATGAATATGCAAATACATTCATTTTCGTTCCACAGTCATTGTCTTATCCACTTATCCTAGCCAGGGTCGTGGGAGAGCCAGTGCCTAGCCGGCAAGACAGGGCGCAAAGCAGGAACAACCCTAGACAGGGCACCAATCCATTGTAGGACACATACACTCACACACACATTCACAGTCTAAGGGGCACTTTGGAAACACCAATTAACCTAACATGTCTTTTGGAATATGGGAGGAAACCGGAGTATCCAGAGAAAACTCATGCAAACACTGGCAAAACACTGTACTGCATCATACGGAATGTACTTAAATTCCGTATGATGCAGTACAGTGTTTTGCCTTGTATTTCAGCTGTTTTTAAATTTTCAGTGAACTATGCGAAATATCCCAATATATCGTGATATAATCGTATCGTATTGTGAAGTCCTTTCCAATACCCACTGCTACTGGACACTCGACCTTTGTGCGATCTAATTTGAGATATTTAACATAAAGATTGGACTGTCCCTAAATGAGGACTCATACAGTTATTTAAATGAAACTAAAAAAACAGAAACACCCAAAGCCAAACAAGTGCATTTGAAATTCAACTATATTCCACGGTCTACCTAACAACAGTAAGATCAGAGGCACTATGTTGCATGAACAGGGATATTTTTGTTCAGTCTTGTCCCTGATGTTGGCAAAATCAGGTTTGTGTTGACGCCCACAGCGCTAGAGCTTACATCTTGTTCTTCTCGTTCTCTCCATAGTGCCACCCATCCCGGGCCTCAGGCACCAGCAGCGTGATGATGTCTCCCTCCGTAAAGCTTAGCAGTGTGCTGTTATCACCGGCAGCATGAGAGAAGATGGCCTGCACACGAGAGCGCCCATTCTTCTCCAGCCCTGCCGCCATGGAGCTGGACCTTGGCAGAGTCCGCGTCTCACCTACGGAAAACAACCAAGAAGTACGCCTTTGTAATTCAAAAGGTAACAACAGCAACCGGGACAGTGATTGCAAAGCAAATGCCTCAACAGGTAAGAGTTTCAGTCAGCAAAGCATTTGATTGCCTGACTAGAACGAAGTTTTGTCTCGTACCCACAGTGACCTTGTTCTTGGCGGGCTGGGGTCTGCGGACAGGCAGGGTATTGGAGTAAACCTCGCTGACCTGCCTCTGTGGTTGTGACTGGGACTGAGGCTGCGGGGATGCAGGTCTTCCCTGAGACACACCACCATCAGTCCAGTACTCCTCCCCCTGCAAGCCTGTTGTACCGTTGACCAAAGACATGCCATCAGGGCCCATCAGCCTCTGCAAGACAAGTTATTACATGAGCTTTTCTTTGAAATATAAAACAAGGGCACAGTGTTAACTCTTGTACAGCCATGCTGGTGTTCTTTCTACTTGTGAGTGCTACATAAAGGTTTATTTGCAAAAAAAATGGCACAATAAAGCACATCAGCATCAATAATGCATTATTCCACACATGTACTTGTTAGGATCATCAGTAATGTTATGATATATCCTTTTACGTCTTTCATAGAAGATAAAAATGACTAAAAGTCAAGTCAATTTAGATGTATTTCAATTTTTACAATAAAGCATTGTCTCAAAGCAGCTTTACAATTTTACATTATCTTCTAAATTATAAGGCCAATCCCAAATCTCAAATTGAGCAGAACTCCCTAAACAATATGAGATGAAACCTTGGGAAGACCAAGACTCAAAAAGGGATCCATCCATCACTAGAACTACTTGTATATAAAGGACTGAAATAACTGTACTGACTCCTTTATTTGTCACAAAATTTCCTTTGTAAATGAATACAACTCATAAGCAGGTACTAACCTGATGCTTGTTTTGCACATATATGCCATCATTTGAAAAACAAATCTGATAAAAAACACATGATGCACTAAAAAAAAAAAAATAATAATAATAATAATAATTGTAGCCTACAAATTCAACAGCATTTAATATGGTATAGTTTTTGGACATTGTCATTGCAGCGACAATGAGACTATGACAGAGTAAGCATTGAGAACTGAGTTTTGGAAAGTGTAGCAACATTTTTGAACTGTCAGAAACCAAAAAAAAAGAAACTAGAGTTAAACCCAGCTATTCGAGCCTATATTCAGATAACAGGAGCATATTTCCATTGTGTCCTATTGAAAAATTTCTACTCAGTTCCTGTTACCCGCTGTCAGCTATATGTGGACTGGGTGGGTGGGGCTTTGGCTTTATAATGTTACCAGGTAACACTTATGTACATGTACAATCCCATCAGAAAAAGTTAGAACGGTATGGAAAATGCAAATAAAAAAAACTTATGAAGTGTAACTTACATTTCCTTTGACTTTTATGTCATTGCAGACAGTATGAATCCAAGACATTTCATGTTTGGTTTTTTTTTGGTCATTTTGTTTGTTAATAAACATCCATTCCTGCTTTTCAGGCCTGTAACACATTCCAAAAAAAAAAGTTGGGCCAGGGAGAATTTAGAGCTAGCAATGAGGTAAAAAAAAAAAAAAAAAAAAAAAAAAAAAAAAAAACTAAATAATGATGTGATTTCAAACAGTTGATGTCAACAAGTTTTTTCAACAAGACAGGACTGAAATATGCAAATCCCATCCAGTCTTACTTTGAGAAACTTTGTTTTTGGAAAACATTTCAATAAGTTTCTTACACATTTGTTGATAAACTGGAGATCCTCTGCCCATCTTTACTCCCCAAGACTCAGTGTTTTGTGAATTCTGCTTTTGTACCAAATCATGATTATAATCACCTGACATTACCTGTTTGAAATCACATCATTGTGTTGTTGTTTTTTTTTACTATCCTTAAATTGTTCCTGTCCTGACTTTTTTTGGAATGTGTTGCAGGCCTGAAATGCAGGGATGGATGTTTATTAACGAATGAAATGAAGTTGACCATAAAACCATGAAATATCTTGGGTTCATACTGTCTGCAAGGAAATAAAAGTCAAAGAAAATGTAAGAAACACTGCAAATATTTTTTCATTTGCATTTTCCATAGCGTCCCAACTTTTTCTGATTTGGGGTTGTAGTAGTGAGTGTCTGGAGGTGTATCTGTGAGTGCCATCTCACAGTGTGTTTCTTCTAGCACTAAATGTTACAATATAAAATAAAAACGCGTTTTCTCATCATTAAGTACTGAATGAACCAAAAGTTTAAGTCACAGACAGGAGGTACAGTGGATATAAAAAGTGTACACAGCCCTATTAAAATGCCAGGTTTAATGATGTAAAAAAATTAGACCAAAGTAAATCACTTTAGAACTTTTTCCACCTTTGTGACCTATAACCTGTACATCTCAATTGATAAACAAACTGAAATCTTTAGGGGGAAGAAGTAAAATGTGAAAAACTAAAATAAATGTGGTTGCATAAGTGTGCACACTCTCTTATTATTGGGTGTGTGGCTGTGTTCAGAATGAACCAATCACATTCAAACTCATGTTAGATAGGAATCAGTAGACACCTGCCATCACTTAAAGTGCCTCTGATTAACCCCAAATAAGTTCAGTTGTTCTAGTAGGATTTTCCTGACATTTTCTTAGTCGTGTCTTGCAACAAAAACCATGGTCCGCAGAGAGCTCCCAAAGCATCAGAGGGATCTCATTGTCAAAAGGCATCAGTCTGGAGAGGGGTAAAAAAGAATTTCCAAGGCATTAGATATACCATGGAACACAGTGAAGACAGTCATCATCAAGTGGAGAAAATAAAGGACAACGGTGACATTGCCAAGAACAGGATGTCCCTAAAATTGATGAAAAGACAAGAGGAAAACTGGTCAGGGAGCCAACAGGCCAACAGTAACATTAAAGGAGTTCCAGGAATTTAGGGCATGTACTGGCTGTGGACGGGACTGTGGTAGCCTAGCAGTTAGGTACTGGGCTATGGACCAAAAGGTCCAGGGTTCAAATCCCACCTCTGCCAAGCTGCCACTGTTGGGTCCTTGAGCAAGACCCTTAACCCACAATTGCTTGGATTGTAAGGTTGTATCAATCTTAAGTCGCTCTGGATAAGGACGTCTGCTAAATGCCGTAAATGTAAATGTACTACATGTGACAACAACATCCCGTATTCTTCATATGTCTGGGCTATGGGGTACGAAGAAAAACATCCAAGCCCGCCTACATTTTGGAAATACGCATTTGAACTCTCCTAAAAGCATGTGGGAAAATGTGTTATGGTCTGATGAAACCAAAAACAACACTGGACATCACCAAAAGAACACCATACCCACAGTAAAGCATGCTGGTGGCAGCATCATGCTGTGGGGCTGTTTTTCTTCAGCTGGTACTGGGGCCTTAGTCAAGGTGGAGGGAATTATGAACAGTTCCAAATACCAGTTGATGTTGGCAGAAAACCTTCAGGTTTTTCCTAGAAAGCTGAAGATGAAGAGGAACCTCATCTTCCAGCACGACAATGACCCAAAGCATACATCCAAATCAACCAAAGAATGGCTTCACCAGAAGAAGATTAAAGTTTTGGAATGGCCCAGCCAGAGCCCAGATCTGAATCTGATTGAAAATCTGTGGGGTGATCTGAAGAGGGCTGTACACAAAAGATGCCCCCGCAGACTGATGGTCCAAATCTGATGGATTTGGAGCGTTTTTGCAAAGAAGAGTGGGCAAATATTGCAAGTATTAGTTTAAGGGGATGCACAACACATTATTTTACTTCTTTTATTTTTTACTTCTTTCCCCTAAAGAGCTCAGTTTGGTTTTCAATTGAGATGTACAGGTTATTGGTCACATTAAAGGTGGTAAAAGTTCTGAAATGATTTACCTTGGTCTCAGTTTTTTACATCACTAAACCTGGCATTTTAACAGGGGTGTGTACACTTTTAATATCCACTGTATGTGGAGGGTGAAGGCAGAAGTAAGAAGCCATTCAGAACACCATAGAGTTTTCCTATTTTTCCAACTGGCATTTGTTTTTAGTGGGATAAGGTATTAAAATACCTCATATGTTATAGTGGGAATTCAGGAGACTGTCTGTATACAATGGGGCAAAAAAGTATTTAGTCAGCCACTGTTTTTGCAAGTTCTCCTACTTAGAAATATGAGAGAGGTCTCTAATTTTCATCATAGGTACACTTCAACTATGAGAGACAAAATGAGAAAAAAAAACAGGAAATCACATTGTAGGATTTTTAAAGAATTTAATTGTAAATCATGATAGAAAATAAGTATTAAAATATGTCACCAACAAATAAGCAAAATTTCTGGCTCTAACAGACCAAATTGTAGATCTGCAAAAGGCTGGGAAGAGTGAATCTATAATAGGCAAGCAGGTTGGTGTGAATAAATCAACTGTGAGAGCAATTGTAAGGAAATGGAAGACATACGAGACCATTGATCTGGGGCCCCACGCAAGATCTTATCCCATGGGGTCAAAATGACCATGAGAATGGTGAGTAAAAATCCACATCATGCTTTAGGGCTGGTTTTCTGCAAAGGGAACAAGACGACTGATCCGTGTTAAGGGAAGAATGAACGGGGCTATGTATCGTGAGGTTTTAAGCCAAAACCTCCTTCCATCAGTGAGAGCACTGAAAATGGAACGTGGCTGGGTCTTCCAGCATGACAATGATCCCAAAAACACACCACTCGGGCCTAGCCAGTCTTCAGACCTCAACCCCACAGAAAATTTGTGGAGGAAGCTGAAAGTCCATGTTGCCCAGTTACAGCCCCAAAACATCACTGCTCTAGAGGAGATCTGCATGGACGAATGGACCAAAAAGACCAGCTACAGTATATACAAACCTGGTGAAGACTTACAGGAAACGTTTGACCTCTGTCATTGCCAACAAAGGTCATGTTACAAAGTATTGAGTTGAACTTTTGTTATTGACCAAATACTTATTTTCCACCATAATTTACAATACATTTTTTTAATCCTACAGTGTGATTTCCTGGATTTTTTTTCTCATTTTGTCTCTCATTGTCGAAGTGTACTTATGATGAAAATTACAGACCTCTCTCATCTTTCCAAGTAGGAGAACTTGCACAATCAGTGGCTGACTAAATACTTTTTTGCCCCACTCTATCTAGACTAAAGTTATTACAATAATAGCAATGCCACCTTATGCTTGTATATTACAAATTGTCTCAAATCCGAAATGCATACACTAGTCTGACATAAGAACACGTGAAGTTTTTATGTCCTGCAGTCTTTATACGCCAGGTTGTCTACCTCGAATACCTGTAGCTATGCTACTCATATTTGACACCAAAGAAAGAAGAGATCTGAGAGTAAATCCAGAATATGTAATTACCCACAGGTCACTGGAGATTTCAGATGCATTACTCTGGCATTAATAAAACTCCAATAAGTAGATTAAGCGTATGGCACGCAGCCATATACCTTAATCCAGCTTGGATATTAAAATCTGCAGGGTCGGTCTGTTGAGCTTCTGCAATTATGCTGTATACAGAAGATACTTGACTCATCGCTAGCACTGCGCTATGGAAATTTGGCCTCGCTTTCTGCTTCCATCACCATGTTGTGACTTCAGCATTTTAACAGACTTATTAACACACAGGAGGCAAACAATGAAGATAAACTGCCTCTGTACAAATCTCTAACAAGTCCTTATGTAATAGAAGGAACAAAACATGCAGCCTGCCAGATTGAATGATGTAACGTTCTGTGAAATAAATGTCATGGTTTTGCTGAGTGCCCCTGAGTGATCCCTGGGTCATAGGAAAAAATGTTCAAACATTCATTCATTCATTGTCTTATCAGCTGAATCCTAGTCAGGATTGCAGGATAGCTGGTGCCTAGCCGGCGACACAGGGTGCAAGGCAGGATCAAACTTAGACAGGGTGCACACTAAGGGCACATTAAAGTCTTTGGAATGTGGGAGGAAACCGGTGTATCCAAAGTAAATCCAGGTGGCCACAGGAAACACACAAACTCCACACAATCATAATCCGGGGTCAGGATCACACAGGGGATCTCAGATCTGTGCTAACCACTGCACCACCATGCCGCTATGTTCAGCCATTCAAAATGTTTATCACGTGACAAACAGTGGCCTTTCTCTACTTCTTTGCCTTAATGTTATGCTAAACATAGAATACTGGCCAATACACATGTGTATTAACATCATTTTTAAATAGGGTATTAAATGCACTCTTAAATATTCGAAGTTTCTATACAGACAAACCTTTAAGCTTTAGACGTTTTTAATGTTTTCATTTTAACTTGAACAGACAACAGGATTAGAATACAAATTTGTAAGGTTCTACTGCGGGCTGCAACCACAGCATCTAAAAAGGGGAACACATCTGCCCTGATCACTGTTTAGGCCTAATACGATGCACAAAATGATCAGCTCCAGCTAAATTCTATATCAAAAGACTGTTAGCTTGCTAGCATACTTCCATCTAATTGTATTAACTTCTGGGTTGCCACAGTGTGCTAGCTAGACATTTACATTTACAGCATTTAGCAGACGCCCTTATCCAGAGCGACTTACAATTGATACAACCTTACAATCCAAGCAATTGTGGGTTAAGGGTCTTGCTCAAGGACCCAACAGTGGCAGCTTGGCAGAGGTGGGATTTGAACTCTTGACCTTCTGGTCCAGAGTCCAGTACCTTACCCGCTAGGCTACCACAGTCCCGACAGTTGAAGCAGAAAGAAACTGATTTGGATTACCATTGGATAAGACTGTCATTATGGCCTCAGATAAGGGCTCTAATACTGAATATTACAGTAGAATTCAATCTCAAAATGTGTCATGTGACCTTGTTCCAAGATGTTGTGAGCCACGTTGTAAAATGAAAATCTTACAGCTAAGATGAATGAGTTTACAGGCATCACATACTTAATCACTCTTCTAAAAAAGCAGTACAAGTTGTGTTATGAATTAGCACTAACCAGCACAGACCAGCATAAACATTGGACTGGCTGGCTGTTTCTTTTAGCCAGTGTACAGTGTTGCTTGAAAGTTTGTGAACCCTTGAGAATTTTCTATATTTCTGCATATATATGACCTAAAACATCAGATATGTTTGTGGAAGTGTATTATGGCACGAACAAAGAAGATTTCTGAGGACCTCAGAAAAAGAGTTGTTGATGCTCATCAGGCTGGAAAAGGTTACAAAACCATCTCTAAAGAGATTGGACTCTACCAATCCACAGTCAGACAGATTGTGTACAACCAACAAAGATCACTCCAAGAGCAAGTTATTTAATAGTTGGCGAGGTCACAAAGGACCCCAGGGTAACTTCTAAACAGCTGAATGTCTCTCTCACATTAGCTAATGTTAATGTTCATGAGTCCACCATCAGAAGAACACTGAACAACAATGGTGTGCATGGCAGGGTTACAAGGAGAAAGCCACTGCTCTCCAAAAAGAACATTGCTGCTCGTCTGCAGTTTGCTAAAGATCACGTGGACAAGCCAGAAGGCTATTGGAAGGATGTTTTGTGGCCAGATGAGACCAAAATAGAACTTTTTAGCTTAATTTCTTAGCGTTAATGTTTTGGATAAAGAAAACACTGCATTCCAGCATAAGAACCTTATACCATCCTGTGAAACATGGTGGTGGTAGTAATCATGTTTTGGACCCTGTTTTGTTGATTTGCATCCTGGGCCAGAGACGGCCTTTGCCATCCATTGATGGAACAATGAATTCTGAATTATATCAGAGAATTCTAAAGGAAAATATCAGGACATCTGTCAATGAACTGAATCTCAAGAGAAGGTGGATCATGCAGGAAGACAACGACCCTAAGCACACAAGTCGTTCTACCAAAGAATGGTTAAAGAAGAATAAAGTTCATGTTTTGGAATGGCCAAGTCAAAGTCCAGACCTTAATCCAATCGAAATGTTGTGGAAGGACCTGAAGTGAGCAGTTAATGTGAGGAAACCCACCAACATCCCAGAGTTGAAGCTGTTCTTTATGGAGGAATGGGCTGAAATTCCTCCAAGCCGGTGTGCAGGACTGATCAACAGTTACAGGAAATGTTTAGTTGTAGTTATTGCTGCACGGGGGGTCACATCAGATACTGAAAGCAAAGGTTCACATACTTTTGCCACTCACTAATATGTAATGTTGGATCATTTTCCTTAATAAATAAATTACCAAGTATAATATTTAGTCTCATTTGTTTGACTGGGTTCTCTTTATCTACTTTTAGTGTGAGAATCTGATGATGTTTTAGGTCATATTTACGCAGAAATATAAAATCCTCTAAAGGGTTCACAAACTTTCAAGCACCACTGTAGTTCTGGTGTGGTGCTGGTTGGGCTTGCTGGTTATTCCGTAAACTTTGCTGAATATGCAGGCTGAATAATATGGCACCATTACAGCGCCACATACTGGTGTCAATTATACCCACCATTCCAGCATTAAATATGTCCAAAATACAAAATATGTTGTTCTTTTTAGCAGTGATGAATGTATAACACAATGGCTGACATAAAAGAATATTGATTTTGCTATTCAGCACTACACTAACATTAATCATTTAACTAATTTCCTATCTAATGGAGATGACCAGGTTTGCTATCAAGCTGGCTAACAAGGGTTTAATCTATGACTATGCACACAGTGTGCTGCTATCATTTGAAATTCCTGCTAACCCAAGAATGCATGGTACTTGGTCATGACATGCTATACAACTGAAGTGGTCCAGTCTGATTTAGGGGTATGCTGTGAATAAATGAACTGTTACAAAGAAGTATATATAAACAGTCCAATGTGGTGTATACTGTGTATAGGTCCTTTTAGGGCTTCTACAAACGACTATGTTGATAGTCGAATAATCTATCAATTATTGAAACAAATAACCAATTATTTGGATTATGAACCGCTCATTTACCAATGACTCTTATGTAGCTATCAGCCTTTATGTTTAGCTTAATGTCGTTTTATGTAACTAACAATGAAGACAATAAAGATGAATACTGTATTAAAAATTTCACTGTTTTTATGAACTATCCTGCTAATACAAAAAATAAAACTCCAATATATTTTGAATAATTTAAAACCAATGATGTGCAAAGTAGCAGCAATAAAATTTAACAGAGCTGAATCTGTAAATCAGTATCTCCAGCCAGAAACATGGAGTGCATTCAAGTTTGGTGTACAGTGCCAAACGTTTGTGGCAAACTTGTTCTCTATGAACAGTTAAATTGGAAGGCTTGTGTGTAAACATTCAATTTCAGTGGTAACCCTTTGTCCAGCTCCCTTGCATGTTTGTGGAGAACTACCTCCTGAAACTTAGCGAGTCTTCTCAAACGTTTCCCTATGTTCCTCGAATTTGAACATACCTGTGGCCTCGATGTTAAGACATTATTGCAATGTTTCAAATTGTAAACGCAATTTGGAATGTAAACAGGTTCCTTGTGAAAGATAGTTACTTGTGTGTCCAGTCTAACGCCAATAACAATTCATGAGAACATGCATTTCGAAAGAGAAAATGTTACAGCTTGTTCATGAAGCAGGACGACTGGTAACATTAGCTAACTAGCTAGTACAACGAACTTACCGAGACAAATGGTCTTCACTGAGTGAGCTGACGTGTTTGCTCTTCAGCTGCTCCAACATGAGGATGTGATCCCATGCCAACTAAGGTTGGATTTACAAATAGTACAACTGACAAACTACAAATAGTACAACCTTTTAAGAATCTCTAAGCATTAAGTGTGAAATACTCTCACACTTTTGAGCATTTTGTTCTTGAGGCTCGCTCAATTCTCCAATTAGCTGTAATGTCAAAATATTCTAGTTAGAGCGAGATACACGTGTGATGGAGTCACCGACTAAACAACGATGAAATTAGTTGCCAACTAATTTGGTAGTTGAATTCATTCGACTTAGTCGTTACACCCCTATGTCCTTTAAGCAACTGGTGTTAGGTGGGAACATGTCACTCACCCCCTGGTGGCCCATGAAGGCTGCCAGCTCGGGGGGCAC
The DNA here is from genome assembly GCA_025084515.1 of Ancistrus triradiatus. Classification (NCBI taxonomy): domain Eukaryota; kingdom Metazoa; phylum Chordata; class Actinopteri; order Siluriformes; family Loricariidae; genus Ancistrus; species Ancistrus triradiatus. The sequence continues at coordinate 21,308 of JAJAGP010002096.1, forward strand.
AGGCAGTGGCTGAGCTCCCGGGATGGGATCAGAGATCACCAGGTTGCCCTTGGATGAGTGCATGGGGCTGGAGAGAAGGGTGTTGGAGCCAGAGATCATCTGCTGATACAGCAACATGGCCCTCTCTGGGAGTTTGTTAGGGTCAGCGCAGGCCTGCTGCCACATTGGAATCTTCTGGGTTAACAAGTCCTTGCCCTACAGACACACAAAGATGAAAATAGAAGAAATGAGTGTTTTCAGCACAATCAAACGACTATAAACCAAAAAAATACATTATTGCCAAAAGTCTAGAGTGTCGATTATTAATACATTCCATAATGTTTAACCAATACCGAACACAACCCTTAATTTTTATATTTCCTGCACATAGCAAATAATCCTGTATATTTACAGTAGGGCAAAAAAGTATTTAGTCAGCCACTGATTGTGCAAGCTCTCCGACTTAAAAAGATGAGAGAGGTCTGTAATTTTCATCATAGGTACACTTCAACTATGAGAGACAAAATGAGAAACAAAATCCAGGAAATCACATTGTAGGATTTTTAAAAATAATTTAATTGTAAATTATGGTGGAAAAGTATTTGGTAATAAATTTGGTTCAGCTCAGTACTTTGTAACACAACCTTTGTTGGCAATGACAGAGGTCAAACATTTCTTGCAAGTCTTCACCAGGTTTGCACACACTGTAGCTGGTATTTTGGCCCATTCCACCATGCAGATCTCCTCTAGAGCAGTGATGTTTTGGGGCAACAGGGACTTTCAACTCCCTTCACAAATTTTCTATGGGGTTGAGGTCTGGAGACTGGCTAGGCCACTCCAGGATCTTGAAATGCTTTTTACGGAGCCACACCTTTTTTGCCCGAGCGGTGTGTTTGGGATCATCGTCATGCTGGAAGACCCAGGACGTTCCATCTTCAATGCTCTCACTGATGGAAGGAGGTTTTGGCTTAAAATCTCACGATACATGGCCCCGTTCATTCTTCCCTTAACACAGATCAGTCGTCCTGTCCCCTTTGCAGAAAACCAGCCCCAAGGCATGATGGTTCCACCCCCATGCTTCACAGTAGGTATGGTGTTCTTGGGATGCAACTCGGCATCCTTTTTCTTCCAGTTGAGTTTTTACCAAAAAAGTTCTATTTTGGTTTCATCTGACCACATGATATTCTCCCAATCCTCTTCTGGATCATCCATATGCTCTCTGGCAAACTTTAGATGGGTCTGGACATGTACTGGCTTAAGCAGGGGGACACGCCTGGCACTGCAGGATCTGAGTCCCTCTCGGCGTAGTGTGTTACTGATGGTAGCCTTTGTTACTTGGTTTCCAGCTCTCTGCAGGTCATTCATCAGGTCCCTCCATGTATTTCTGGGATTTTTGGTCACCGTTCTCATGATCATTTTATATGTCTTCCATTGTCTTACAATTGCTCCCACAGTTGATTTATTCACACCAACCTGCTTGCCTATTGTAGATTCACTCTTCCCAGCCTGGTGCAGGTCTACAATTTTCTTCCTGGTGTCCTTCGACAGCTCTTTGGTCTTGGCCATTTTTGAGTTTGGAGTCTGACTGTTTGAGGCTGTGGACAGGTGTCTTTTATACAGATAACGAGGTCAAACAGGTGCCATTAATACAGGTAACGAGTGGAGGACAGAAGAGCTTCTTACAGAAGAAGTTACAGGTCTGTGAGAGCCAGGAATCTTGCTTGTTTGTGTGTGACCAAATATTTATTTTCCACCATGATTTACAATTAAATTCTTAAAAAATCCTACAATGTGATTTCCTGGATTTTTTTTCCTCATTTTGTCTCTCATAGTTGAAGTGTAGCTATGATGAAAATTACAGACCTCTGTCATCTTTCTAAGCAGGAGAACTTGCACAATCAGTATATACACACATACACACACACAAAAGTTTGTTAGCCCTTTAGAATTTTCTAGATTTCCTCATACATATGACCTAAAACATCATTACATTTTCAAGTCCTAAAAGTAGATAAAAAGAGAACCCAGTTAAACAAATGAGACAAAAATATTATACTTGGGCATTTATGATCCAATATTACATATTACTGAGTGGCAAAAGTATGTGAACCTTTGCTTTCAGTATCTGGTGTGACCCCCCTGTGCAGCAATAAACGCAACTAAACGTTTCCTGTAACTGTTGATCAGTCCTGCACACCGGCTTGGAGGAATTTTGGCACCTTCCTCCTTACAGAACAGCTTCAACTGTGGGATGTTGGTAGGTTTCCTCACATTAACTGCTCGCTTCAGGTCCTTCCACAACATTTTGATTGGATTAAGGTCTGGACTTGGACTTAGCCATTCCAAAACATGAACGTCATTAACCATTTTTTGGTAGAACGACTTGTGAGCTTAGGGTCATTGTCTTGCTGCATGACCCACCTTCTCTTCAGATTCAGTTCATGGACAAATGTCCTGACATTGTCCTTTAGAATTCTCTTGGCCCAGATGCAGCAAAACAGGCCCAAACCATGACACTACCACCACCATGTTTTACAGATGGGATAAAGTTCTATGTTGGAATGCAGTGATTTCCTTTCTCCAACCATAATGCTTTTCTTTTAAACCAAAAAGGTCTATTTTAGTCTCATCTGTCCACAAAACATTCTTCCAATAGCCTTCTGGCTTGTCCATGTGATCATTAGCAAACTACAGATGAGCAGCAATATTCTTTTTGGAGAGCAGTGGCTTTCTCCTTGGCTTCTTTTTTCCAGCCTGATCAGCATCAACAAATCTTTTTCTGACGTCCTCAGAAATCTCCTTTGTTCATGTCATGATACACTTCCACAAACACATGTTGTGAAGAGCAGACTTTGATAGATCCCTGTTCTTTAAATAAAACAGGGTGCCCACTCACACCTGATTGTTAACCCACTGATTGAAAACACCTGACACTAATTTCACCTTCAAATTAACTGCTGATCCTAGAGGTTCACATACTTTTGCCACTCACTAATATGTAGTATTGGATCATTTTCCTCAATAAATAAATGACCAAGTATAATTTTTTTGTGTCATTTGTTTAACTGGGTTCTCTTTATCTACTTTTAGGACTTGTGTGACTTGTTTGACTTGTGTCCAACAGTCATAGATCTCTCACCAGAGGTACCCAAAAGTAGCCTCCAAGAGCCTTTATGTAGTGCAGCAGGTGAAACACTTTTCCACCCTCTTGTGCCAACACCCAGTGTCTAATCAGACCACACCTATAACCATTTACATACCGGCCTGCGACGTAACTGCATGGTGAGTACTGCAGCAATCTGAGATTTCTATCTGGGTGCTTTATTTATTTCTTTTTTGTCAATGGGTGTATATATAAAAATTTATTTTTAAAGGTTAATAAAATTTGTCTGATGGGGCTAGAGTCAGGAGTCTGAGCAAAGTTCTCAAGTAATGTTAGTAAACCATTTCTTTATGGTCTTTCTTTGTAGGAGGGCAGGGCAGAAAGGTGTTCCGTACAACCCATGCTACTGCCGCTGCTTGCCTATAGAGATTACACAGCCATATGCTTTACATTATGAACTTTGGCCGTGAGTGTGGCTTAATAAACAGAGAAAGGGTGTCTATATAATGTTGCCCATATTGTACATGTACTGTAACTACATTACAGAGCTGCATTTTCTCGAAAACGCCACGTGACCAGATAACTATTATCACACTGATGCCGAGCAGAAAAGAAGACAATAGGAGCCCAAATGTCACATCTGCAATGTTAAATTGGCCCTGATCTTAACAAGAGTGTTTGTTGAACAGTCAGTGGGCAGCTTAGTTAGTTAGGAGACAACAGTCAGTGACAGGAAATGACAGTTCCCATGGGCCTGGGTACGATGGACTGGACCTCAGCCGAGTGAATTCCACCTGCGACCATAACCACATTAGGTGGATTTAAAAAAAAGACTCTTGCTTTGAACGGTCAGCTTTCAAACTTTCTTCAGCATCAGTGATTGATGTAACATCTAATTTGTGTTACGCAACCTGAAGATTAGTTTGTGCAGTAGCTGGTGTCTCAGAGCTGCTGGTAATCACGACAGGGTTTCTCTTTCTCCTCACCTCTCTGTCCTCTACTGCAACATGCTGCAGCGTGGGCGAGGAACCTGCCTCTGTACCCATCCACCCACTCAATGAGTCACTCGCTCACTCACTTGCTCGTTCACACACACACTCACACACACACTCACTCCAATCGTGCCCTTTCTGAACTGTTCCCACACATGCCCCTTTAGTGCTGCTGGACTGGCTATGGGGCAGCTCTCTTTGTCTTCCTTTCTAGGCATCACCCACACTTAAAACCAGCAGACTACACACAACTCAGGCATAATCGCATTATCAGGGCTTACTGCAGCATACAAATGTGCAAAACTCCATTTAGAGCACAGCACAAACTTATCCAACTGCGTATTTGAGATGAGATGAAGCACTGACCACTGCAGATCATTCAGTGTTTTTGGGAGCTACTGCAGCAGAACACTGCCACATTCCTATGAAACAATTTGTGTACAAAACCTAGAGCTAAAATGAGCTTTAGAACAAATGCAGCTCCAAGTAGAATGTAGAGAGCGAGCTCAGGGAATTGCCATGGCAACTGCTAGGATTCAGCTGAACAGCTTTCCAGTTGCAGTTTGTTATTGGATTCTCACACAGTCTCAGCAGCCAAACTGTCCGAGTGGCCCTCCGTTTGGGTGTGCAGGGTTAGGGCTGGGGGTGGAATTAGCCCAACGGTAACTCTGACAAATATATAGTTAAAATCTGTAATAGTTAATGAAGTAAAAAACATGAGACATCAGAATCAGTATACACTATAACTAGTAACAGTGCTTCATGAAAATATCTAGTTTTGTATCGGTTCATTTTCTGAAACGTCAATCTCTTAAACCTATTAAATAAGACCTTACTTTCCAAATATGACCCAACTGTTTTGCTGAATAACAATTAGAAAGAATCTCTGCAAAACAACCGTTTGTGTTATGAAAATCTCTACGTCTGCTAGTTTAAAGTTTTGCCATCCTAGAAACTCTAAATAGAAGAAATGAATACAATCAAATCCAATGCTTTGTGATGTTTTATCTATAAGATATATTTATATAGCAGCCGTTTCATTTTCCTTACTTTTTCTTAAACAGTTTGTTAGTGTTTACTTGTTAGCAAAACTTTACCAAATGAAATACATAAACTAAATACATATTATTCCTGTTGTAAGTGCTGTCAAGTTAACTGCACTCCAAATCAGACTGCTACTATTTGAATTGTGCTTCTCCAGAATCTTCTGTGTTCTGTTTGGGTCTTCATGCTTCTTAATGGCTTTATTTATTATTTCTGATAATTGTATTAGTACTTGTAGTAGTCTGCTAATTAGGACAACGAGCTAATCTGAAACTTCTTAAACTATTTACAGTACATTTATATTCATGGGACACAATGTTTAAAGGTTGCCTTAGGGTACAATATTACAAGATAAATGTAGATATCCAAACTGACTTTCAACATTAAATGTGCTAAGTTGCTCCAGATAAGGTTAATGCTGTGAACATAAAACTGGAGGGGGATACTGAAATAATTGTGTATTAAATACAAACGAGGGCTCTGAGAAAAATGTAAAATACCACTGTGTTAGAGGAAGAGGCTCGATCTCTCTCACCTTGCCATGGTAGGCACTGCTGTTCTTGGCCACAGCGCACTGACGATCCACCAGGAAGCAGTATCTCCTGCGCTCCTCTGACAAAGCCGTCTTATAGCCCTCGGCAATGAAGGTATCCATCTCAGTCTGCTTATTGTTGATGGTCTCAACATACTAAGAAAAGAAGGACAATGTGTTATAGAACAGATGCCATGCTGTAGTATATAAACTTCTTATTCATTATTAAAATAACTAGTTAAAATGATTCTCTTGGAGCATCTGGTTGCTGGGATTATGGAGTGTCATAGTCAACAATGGAGAAGACAAATTAAGTTCACATATACAGCCTTACGCAAAGACTTTAGTCATATTACACATTGTGTTTTGATCACTTCCAACAATCTGAGTTTCTGCTATTCACTTTCACCTCTGGTTGCTCATTTGAGGTCCACACCTGGCATGTAAACATGTCTATGGTTAAAGTGCTAGAAAAATGAATTCAAACTAGATTAAATTAAAACACATTGGAAAAAATAAAACAAAGTTTTAGTTTATTACAATTTGCACAAATGTCATATTTAGATTTGCTCCCTGCAGAGGCTGTTAATATCTATTCATTTAGAATAAAAATAAATAAATAAATAAATAAAATAAATAGACCTTTGTTTCATTCAGATATCCCACCATTTTTAAAATGTACAAGAATTTTCCAGTCTAGCTCACTATGCCCCCTTTCTCCTCAGCAGGATTTCCATCTGATGGAAAAGTCATCACCATTACAAGACTCATTACTAAAACACATACAGGTGTTCGAACACTCAAATGCAATTTCCCCACAAAGAGGTGAGGGGACTCCCTGCAGGCGAGCTGCATTATCATCCATTTCAGTCATATCACCACGTTCACCCTGGTAGTACAAGAATCACAATAACGAGCAGAGCTCAATCCTGAAGAGACACGTGTGACTGCCACAATGGCATTTTACATGCAGTTCACAATTCCACCACAGGTTGGCAGTACAACCTGAACAAGCGATCCTCTGGAGAATGAAGACTGTACAGACTGCATGGAGATTACACTGTATATAAATAAGTAAGGTGGATGAATGCAAAAGGAGAGCCACTTCATTCCGTTTTGCTGTCAGCTGCTAAATTGAAGGACGTTGGATTCAGTGGTGAAACCAAAACAAACCCGAACACACACTGATAATATGTTATCATTTACGGGGGATTATTCTGCTGTGTACAGCATGTGCAGGGTCTTTGGATTTACTGAGGAAGTTCGGGAGAATTTCAATGAATTAAGACCGAGTTATGTTAATCAGAGAGGATGAGGTGGAAGCAGCAAAATGAAAAGAACTAGAATACGAAAACAATAGTAAATTAGGCAGTAAATAAAAAGAGAATGTGAAGTATTAAAGGAGATAATGAGGAAGAAAGGAAAAAGAGAATCGTGCAGGGAAATAAAGACAATTCACAACAATAAATATATTAAAAAGGCAAAAAAAGGAAGGAAATTAAAAGGGAAAAAACAAACGTGGCACAATAGAACAGAAAAGGAAGAAAATGAAAATGAAAAAATGCCATGGGGAAAAAAGAAAAGGTAAAAGCTACAAGGAATTGCAAAACTACGAAAAGAAAATATTAATATACATGTACACCAATGAGAGGTCTATCGGAGGTCAGCTGCATGACTGGGCGCATGCATAAACGTGCAGGCAAACAAGGACTGATAACCATAGTGAAAAGTGATGGACAGAAAGAAAAGGCGGAGTAATTTTAAGGCAAGCCATTGGCATAGCATGACAACTGGTGTCTGCTGATACTCAAGGAGAGTATGCAGAGCAGGAAATTCAGGAGCCTTTGGACTCACAAACTCAGTGTAGCATGCTAAGACTCCCACTAAAGCTCCCAGGCTAAGCACAGCTTCTGGAGAGTTGCTCAACCAGTCAGGCCTCTCACTCGTAACTCGTAGCATGTTCCGCATATAACAGGATTTATTTGAAAGAGGTTGGTTTCCGAATTAGGATCAGCCCTTAAAAGCAAAACAGTGACACTTATAACGAGATAATCTGCACTGTGACCCGAAGTTCCACCAAAAAAAGACAAAACGTATATTGTGAGGATATATGTGGTTCCCTACATGATTATGGAACCAGCAACAGCATTGCTCCCCTGTTTGTGCCTCAAAGAGTGTGTAATGAAACACTGTCAAAACTGTTTTCAAGTAATTGGGTCATTTGTGTTGCGTCTGTGCAAGTCGAGAAATAACACACAGATGGCACTGTGTTTTGGTGGGATATCTACTTCTGGTGTTCAGTGACAGAAGTCATCAATTACCATTTCCCTTCCCAAAAACTGGGTATTTTGATGGCACAACTTGGACTATTCTGGTCGTTCTCTTTCACTGACAAAGTGCAGTTCTGATGCTTTTAAGGACAGCGAACACTAACTGTCGAGTGTGTTCTTGATCCAGTTCAAATACAGGTATGTGGTGCACGTGTCCGTTCGTATATATGCCCGTGGCCTATAAGTTTATTATCCTTACTGTTAAGGTACTTAACCTACTTGACCCACATATTACCTTGTCAGATACGTAAGCAGTTTTCAGCTTCTGGTGCAGAAAGTTAAACTCATGCGGCATCAGCATGAGCAAACTGAATGCTGAGCGACGTTTGGCTGATCGTTGAGATCTTTATAAGTACCGACATGATGATGACGAGCAGGTCTTACCACTCAGGTGAATTATGTGCACTGGATCTGTGCGTGGATTGCAGGACAGTTGTGGAATCAGTTTCTATTTGAGAACTATTTTCAATTTGTAGCAGTAACCTGACAAACTACTGCAGGAGGGAATGGGGGCATGGAAGGATGACAAGACTTCTGATAACAGCAGAGTTCAGTGCACAGCCTCGTGCACACTTCATAATTACTGCATATGCGGTGTTCCCTGCTCTCTTCTGAAATACATGCTTGCTTCTTAAGTACAACATGAAATGGGCGGTTGGGGGTAAGAGGGGCAGAGCGAGTCAGGGCACAGCGTGCAGCTCTACAGTGAAATAAGAGATACATAGCTGAAATAATAAAACAAAGTCTATACGTGGTGGTCAATGTAGATATTAAATAAATCACTGTATATGAAACACTGCAGTATCTTGGCTATTTAGTCAATACTCAGCACACTTCAGTATCCCATATAGCATTGCTAAGTATGATACATAATATTGTGTTCGGACAACATCCAGATCGCATAACTTGCAGTCTCACAGAACCATTGTGACTTGCCAAGAAGAACAAACAGAAAGTCTCATAAATCACCATGAATGCTCCATCCTCCTGTGCCCCCGGGTAAATTATGCCTGTCATGACATTGCTATCTCCAGCTCTGCTTCAATTATACTCAAGTTTGTACTTGAAAGTATTATGAGGTAGTCACTGGTTTTATTACAGAAATGAAAAACACAGCCGTATATTAGCAGCCATATCAGGAACCCTTTAAAAGTTTGTAATCCAGTGTTTTCAGGTTTCAGGTATGTTTTAGTCTACATTTAGGCTTTAAAAGGTCTAGAAATTCCAGACGATTATACATTTTATTTACCGATATTCCAAGAATGTGGTATAGAAGAAGGACAGAAATCAGAAGAAGAACAGAAATATAAAGTACACAGTACATTTTACATACTTATTGTGTTGAGTAAAATGTAATGAATTACATCAATGAAACAGCCGCAACTTTATTTGGTTTTAATCAGTTTGAATTAATAGGTGAAAAAAATTGCAAAGACTACAATTGACTGTGGAATGTGTGGGACAAGACACTACAGTTGAAAACAAAAGTCAGGACAGCCCTGGACAAACGACATCTTTTGTTGATTTCCAAATGTCAGGACCAAACTTACATTAATAAGCCAAAACATTATGACCACCTGTTCCAGAGTGATGTCTAAGTAGGTGGCATGTATCAAGCTGACATTCATACAATTGCCTGGATCCAGGATTTCCTAGCAAAACATTAGTCAGAGCATTACCCTCCTGGACTGGTTTCTTCCGCAGTGCATATAGGTGACATCACTTTCGCAGGTAGGTGCTGAAAGTTTTGTACATGACATACTTGGTTTCTGTTTTTCAAATCACCAAGTCTTTGTCACAAACAGAGATTAAACTTTAAATTTCAAAAATATATACCACATGTAAATTGACCAGGTGTTTTTTTTTTGTCTTTTTGCGTAACACTGTATATGGGTCTTGCAGTGGCGTCTATTTATCAAGCACTTTGACAATGTTAGAAGCCATAAGGAATAGTAGGCAGAAAGAAAGGTAGGCAGTAAGCAAGAGAAGAAATAAGCAAGACCTCGCTCTGCTTAGGCTGCAATCAGTGATTGTTCTGCACTCGTCAGCAGTATTCCACCCTGTCTCTTCTCCTTATTGCAAGAAAATCCCTATTCCTGCTCCACCATAGTTATTCAGTTATTATGTGACAGTTATATGTTGAGACGGAGAAATCAGTTGCATGAAAGTACGTCCAAGTGACTGTGTACATGGAGTTGCTTAAATAATCCAGAAATGATGCGCATCAATAATTTCAATATGTTCTCCTTAGTCACCAAATGTGCCTCAGTATGAACTCTCACAGGTCCACCTCCACAGGCTCATTTTAAGCATGACATGACAGCTGCCAGAGGCGGCATTCTCCTCTCTTTTCGGTAAACAATTACCTAATTCACTATTGACAAAGGATTCGAGAGCCCAGGGACAAGCTA
>JAJAGP010002096.1:31798-52096 GCA_025084515.1 Ancistrus triradiatus
TTTCCTTTCTCCAAACATACCGCTTTTGTTTTAAACCAAAAAGTTCTATTTTGGTCTTAACCATCCACAAAACATTCTTCCAATATCCTTCTGGCTTGTCCACGTGATCTTTAGCAAACTGCAGACGAGCAGCAATGTTCTTTTTGGAGAGCAGTGGCTTTCTCCTTGCAACTCTGCCATACACACCATTGTTGTTCAGTGTTCTTCTGATGGTGGACTCATGAATATTAACATTAGCCAATGTGAGAGAGGCCTTCAGTTGCTTAGAAGTTATCCATTGCAGGAATACAGGTGAACAGAAGCTGAGATTGGGTGAGCTCTGTCCTTGGTTTGTGAACAAACTCTGTGTTCAAATTATGTACTGAAGACTGTAGGCACCATTTTCAAAACGCACCTGCCTCATTCCTTGGCTCTCATCCAAGGTACAAAAGCTGCATGACAGTGTTTCAAAAATGTCTAGCACGAATAGACATTTGTATAGTGTGTACATTACTTGGTATGTTTGCATCAAAGAGACTGGCCGAGGATGTGGAACGCATGGTAGCTCTTTCTCTGTGAAGAGAGCTGCTCAGTTGTGTCAAGACAGTCCAGGCGGTCCTATCGGTAGTCATTTCACAACATTGTAATGATAAATGGAACCCTGATTAGATTGGGTTGGAGTAAGTAGAAATTTCTCCACACAACCAAGGCCAGTGCATAATTTATCAAGAATTAATAGTGATATGGTTGGCAACTTCTAACATGGAACACTTATTGTTCCCCATATAAGTGCCCCCGACTAATGTGCTGGGCCAAATAAACATGAGGGTGCATTTGCTCTTGAGAAAAAAAATCCACTGACAGAGAGTAGAGACTTCACCTGCATGTGGTGAAACAGATATGGGATCAATCTAGCTGGCATCAATCTCTTTAAATTAGGAAAAGTGTGGACTACCTATTGTTTTCCAATCTGGCTGATGGCTCAATCTGCCCCCTCAGGGTAGATGGGTTAGTTCACAGTTTGCAGAATAAGCTCATGCACAAAAAAAAAGCAAATTCTTTCCACAGTAGAGAAAGGTATTTCTTTTCTTCAGTATGTATGGGGATATCATAATATGCACAAACAGTCAGTCTCCTAACAGAAGAACCGTGAAGCCTCCCTCATCCCTCATAGGTAGAATCGCAAGCAATGCACCCAAGGGAACTGTGGTGTCTACATGCCTACCTGCTAAACAGGAAACTATAAGGTCTAGGGGCCAGTCAGCTAACAATTATCACCATTCCAAGTGGAAGAACTACTTCTATGAGATGCCATACTCCAATAAATGGTGTTTTCAAACACTGGTTTCAAAACAAACACTCCAAAAGCTCCATTTCAGTGCTTTATTGTGGACATTCTAACATTGGCTGCAAAAGTGGCATGTCGTAATGGTTTTGAAGGAGTGTCAACAGGTATCCACCCTCTTGTCATCTGTTTTATGAAGGGTGTGCGCCGTATGAGTGTCGGCCACACTGCCTACCACGTGGGTATTGCGGTTTGTGCTGGAAGCTATGAGTGAGCAACCATTGGAGATGAAACAGTCTGCGAACATTAAACTGTTTATATAAAAGATGGATTTGCTTCTCACTTTGGCTGCAATAAAGCAGAGCTCTTGCCTTGAGAGAAAACGCTGTGCACTGTGCATACAGTTGTAAAGATCTGCTTGTGAGCTATAGTTATCTGGCATCCTAAGAGTAAAGCAAATGCTTCACACGCATTGTGGAACCAGGAAATTTACCATTGCATCAGACATAGATAAGATTGTTTAAGACCGGCATTAATGAAAATGGATGAGGCTGTGCTTACTACAGTTACATGAAAAGCCCTGTCTGGTTTAGCACCATTTTTGAAGTCCTTTCACGCATTAAATTTTCCCTGCAATTTACTAGGTAGGGGTTCGATGTAATCATACCACAGATTTGTTTTGTAGAATAAAACATCAATTTTCCAAGCAGAGGCATTGTATTATTACCAGAGACTATTAGCAGAACGGCTCTTGTGTAAACAGAAGCCAAAGCTTTATCAGATAAAGCCCACGGTGTGAGGCAAACACTACCACGGTAATGATAAAACTGACAAAACAGCAACTGCAGGAATGGGACAAGTCTTCCAAAGATATGCTTGTTACACATTCCATAGGTCTTAGAACTGTCCCCCTTTGACACGTTCTCAAGAACTGAGAACAATTGTAGTTCATCGAACCCCGTGTATGTGGACTATATGGACTGTATAAGTTAAGGTCTTTTCTCAGTGCAGAGGAACCCTGAGTGACGCAAGTATTTGGTGATTGGTCCAGATGTAAGAGTACAGCGATTATTCCAAACAGTGACGCAACTGTATAGCGACTGGTCCAGATGCTACAAAATGGAAATAATAATAAAAAAAAACATGACAAATGCATTGACAGTGAAGTCCAGGCTTTCCTGAGCCTATATGTGACGGAGGATGTGCAACACGATTTGTTTTAAGAGTGGTTTAAGTGAAATTCACGTGTCTTTCATCACTTCAGCGTAGGGGTGGGCAATATGGTAAAAATATTATATCACGATAATTAAAGACATGTTCACTATACACGATATTTATCACAACATATGATCATAGACAAAATGTATCAGTAGCAACAGATTCTTAAAAACTACTATTCAAATATTATCCCATACTTAATAAAGTGATTCATATTCAAAATGTGCTGCACTTCATCCAATTAAACAGGACTAATTAGACTCTTTATAATGAAACATGCAGATGGTCAGTGTTCTTTAAGCACTGACGATATCCTCGATATGCTCAGAGAAGTATATCGTCTATCACGATAACAAAATTTATCACGATACCATAAACTATCATTACACTGCCCACCCCTTCAACGTCACACAGAGTTCCTACTGTTGGTTCGCATGCAAACTACAAGAAATGCCCTGGAGCAAACAAAGTTCTTGGAGGAGCTCTGCTTAAGCGGCTTATTTTAGCAGAGGATGCCTGCAATAATAAACTAAAGAGGTCCATGAATCTTCAGTCTTAAGAGTCAAATAGGGGTGGGAGATCTGATAAGCACATCATATCACAACTTTTTTAGGCGTGATCACGAACTACAATATTTATCACAATTATCACAATCTCTACTGAATATAGCAGAATAATAATATAAAAGAACTGAAATAGGAGCACTTCAGCTAGCAGTATCTTTTTACAGAAAATTGAAATAAAAAAAAATAAATTAAAAAAAAAGTGAAATCACAACCATGTACAAGGAGTCTACAAATATTATCACAATAATAACTAAAAAAAATCCAATCTGGTTCTGAAGTTCATCTAGACCATAAAACATTAGTTGTGGTTCTAAAACAGATGTTAAATCCATGCAGACTAAATATATAACGTTGAATATCTTGCTACAATTGCACATGTTGAGCTCAGGGGTATGTGTCAGGGATACTGTAAGCTGGACTAGAAATAAAATAGCATCTTGCTGAAACTAGCTAGGCTACCATATCAGTGCTTTCAGTAGATGTAATCAAATGTGTTTTGTATGACTGTTCTTGCAATCTCTCTGTTGAGGCAGACATTTTATTTGTTCACAATCCAAAACTGTCATAATTTTCTACCCCTAAATGATGGAATTCTTATGAGCATCTCTCTCTACCCTTCATTTGTAGATAAAAGGCAATACAAAAAACAAAATGTGTTACAAGACGGCATTGGACTAAATTAGAGTAGAGTGGTCCCTCGGTTCTCAACCTCCTCGGAACTCATCGAATGGTTGTGAATGCATTCTGACCAGAAACATTTGTCTCGGGTATCGTCGGTTCTCTACACACTTGCTTAAACGTGGGTGAGTTGAGCTGCACAACTAGTTTCAGCTGAAACTCAATTCACGATTCAGTACACAGTGACTCAGTGGTTCAGATTCACAATAGCTGGTGAATCTTCGATATGTCTCAGAGAAGATCTCCGCTATTTTCATCGTGTTTTTCTTTATTTATTATCTACAGTACTGTATTCTTAGTGCTATTAAGTCTCCATGGATCCTAAAAAGAGTTTTATTGACTGCCAGCTGAAAGGAAATGAGAAGCTTAATGCTTCAGAAGACACAGACAGGCTGAAGTTAGCATTAGCATCTATGCTAGCACCTAAGATTTCACCAAAAAAGTAAGTCCCAGAAGATGAATCTGTTCATCTGGACATAAAAACCTTATGTCCAGATGAACAGATTCAACTTCGAGGATTTTCTTACCTGGATTATTGAGCATGCATCAAGACAAAAAAGTAAGTGTTTATACTTTTCAATTTCAATCCATTACTCACTAAATTATATGAGATTTTTCAACAACCTAACTTATCATTACGTATGATAGACTCCGCTACAACACTTGTTAAACTTGTCGGTACATTTGACTTATGATTGATTTTGTTTGAATATATCCTCATCATAAATCAGGCAGCACCTGTACAATACAACTCCATTAATGCATTCATGCCTTGTACAGTGAGGATTTTCTGGGAGTCTGGAATGGATTCATTCAATTTACATTATTCTATGGCTGCAACTAACAATTATTTTAATAATCGATTAATCGGTCGATTATTTTTTCGATTAATCGATGAATCGGATTTAAAAAAAAGAAGAAAAAAAACTTTACATGTCTTTATTCAGAAATATAACATTAAATAACAGAGCAAATAAGTGCTTACAATAAATGAATAATAATAAATTAAATTCATTAATAAATTAAAATAGCAAATTAAATAATAAAGAAAAATAAGTGCATCTCTGATGCAAACACTACATACAAACTCATTCACTCACTTTCTTTAGGAACTTTGCATTGCAATCCAAAAATGTTATCATGTCAATATGCTCCAGGCTAAAGCTGGCTCTCTTTATTAGGGACTATGGCCCTGTCCACACGAACACGGGTATTTTTAAAAACGTAGCTTTTTCTATGCGTTTTGACCGTTCGTCCACACGAAAACGGACTTTTTTTTGTAAAACTCCTTCCAGGGTGAAGATTTTCAGAAACTCCGTTTTCAGCGTTGTCGTGTGGACTGGGGAAAGGAAAAAACGAAAGTTTCTTGCTGTAAACGTCATTTGGCGCCGTTATCTCCTTTGTTAACATTGAGGCGGATTTGTGCAATGAGCAGACGTAGCCAAAGTGCCAGCTGTAACACTGCCGACGAACTTGTGACAAATACTACAAATTAAATTTACAATTATTACTTTGTCATTACACTTGAAGAACAGAGGCGTCGAACGTGATGACGGAGGGTCACTACTATTTATCCATCACACCACGAAGGTTCCCGGCCACCAGCATCCCGGTTGGGAAGGACCCGGTGCGGGGGACCTCTCGTGGTGGATAGCTTCCAAAAGAAGTGGTGTTTGAAGAGCTGGTGAGAAAAGTCGTTGCATGAGGGACGTCGGCTGTTGGCGTGAGTGAGCTTATATAGGGACTTGCTGTTTGGCATTGCTCTTGACAGCGACTGTGTGCGGTTTTTGCGTTTTCATGTGGACGAAGTTTTTTGTTTAACAACAGTACATGTGTGGACGGATGTTTTTAAAACGAATTTGAACAACCCCGTTTTTAGCAAATACCCGGGTACGTGTGGACATAGCCTTACACGCTAAACTTATTTTGAAGATTTCCACGTCCGCGCCGGCTCCGCCTCGCTCAGTTCCAATTCGCTTGTGATTGTTTTCAGCGCGGACTTGCAAGTGCCGAAAGTTAACGTAAGCGGATATGAAAAGGCGGGGACACACAAAATCATTGCAACACAACAAAATAATGAAATTCGTTGTCGGACGATCTTTTTAAATAAATCGATTATAGAGGATTTTATCGATTCGTTGGTGAAGCCCTACATTCTCCTTTTAATGAAAAATCTGGCACGGTATTCGTCGTTTTCGGTTCTCGGACAAGCCTTCCGGAACGTTCAGGAAACGAGGTTGTGGGTACCACTTAACTTAATTCAGAAGTAAAAGGCTGTTTGTGCGTTCGTAATGTGAATCGCCCACAAATCACAGAGGGTTCACACAGATGATCTGTCCATCACACTCAATCTTGGCATTAAAAAGTTTAACTTCCCTGACACTCATATTCCATATCAAATCAATGCATTCCAAATTGCATCACAATCTTTTTGGTTTATATTACCCAGTTCAAAGACAACCACATATCCCCCCACTTGCTCTCTCATGAGCCATATTCTCTGTTGCATGCAGTAGAGCTGGGATGTATTACAGCTAGGTAATGAAGTCAGATGCGTAGTGTTTTCACACCCGGGAATGCACAAAACCCTCCTCCACAACCCAGTTCTATGGAAAGCCTGAGTACTTTGCTTATACTCTGAGCCTATTTATTTCCACTAGGACTCTGCTGTCATGCTAATGTACATCCACAGCAATTAAACAGAAAGCCGAGGTCTGTCCCATTACTCCAGCAAATACAAAGCAGAAGAGAAAAATCATGTTAAGACTTCACTTGGCGATCTGTGATTATCAGCAGGGTTTCATAAAGCAGGATTTATTTAATAGCCATCTTTGAGTTTAGTTTGATCAAACACTGGATTCTCCTGACAACAGCAGTGCATCAATTGTGAAATAGGCTTCATCACTATGGTAAACTAAACACTGACACGTCTGTCCGGTTAGGGCAGATTAAACCGTGGAAGATGCAGTTACCAGTGCGTATATACAAAAAAAAAAAAACCAACATCATTTGAAATACAGTCTAAATTCGTTTACGGAGATTGACGGGTGGGGGTGACAAGGTCTTGGCCCCCTTTGTAGTGGCGGGTGCGCATATTTAATACCCCAATTGTATTTTCGATGTATTTGAATCCAACAACGCAGTAATTTGTTTGATTGTTGCCAAACTATACCCAGCGATTCTAGTATGCATTTAACAAGAAATTTCTCTTTCCGTTTCGAATATATAGGTCTTTCCCCATTCAAAGAGAAGTATGCAAAATAACTGCGCAGTGCGTCACCAAGATTGGCGGCGGACGTGAAACAGATTATCTTATAAGACCTTGTTGTTATTCATAGCGGACTGGACTCATGAAACAATCGTCAATCACGGGACTACTCTTCAAATTGCATAAATGAACAGAAACTGCACATAAAGTTGATTGTACGTTCAAGTGGGCTGCTTGTTAAACAGATATGTCAGCATCAGGCGTGATTGTCACTTTGTCAAGTTTCGGGAACCACTAAGTCACCAAACTGACTCTCGCCAAAAAAAGCAATGAAACAGAAGTGGGTGAGATAACGAGTTTAGACTGTACTCTTTTTTTTTTTTTGGTCTTGCAGCCGCAAATAAAAACCAATGAAATATTCTCTTCAGCTATATTTTTTAAAAAACAGCTGGCCAACACCACCCGCTTCACACGTATACATGGGTATTCGGGGTGGTGTGCTTTGTTAGGTTTCATCAGGTCTTCACCGAACCATAAACGCCTTTTGTCCATGGCAATCAGAACAGAAATACAAAACAACACTCAGTTTGAAACTTTTTCTGACACTATCCCATGCAGGCCAGTTTTCCCTAAAGTTGTGAGATTGTACATGCAAAGCATGACCAATCTCAGTCATAAATAGTTTAAAGCTCTTCAAAAATGCCACTGGATATTGGTCGCTTCCAATTATTCAACTGTCCAGTATCAGTTGGGAGGATGACAAACTTAGGCAAGGTGCCATACACATGCGATGTCTTAATAATGCTCCAAATGGTAATCTGAGGGAGAAATTAATGCCGCTCTAAATTAATTTGCATCCTACTCCAAAACATGTTCCCTTTCCACAAACATAACCCAAAGCCGGTTTGAAAGCATCTTTCAAACCATGAATTAATTACATCTACAGTGCAATATAGTGAAACCAGAAAAGAATAGCTTGTTTTATCTGAAGTAATCAAAAACCCAAAACAAATCCAAAACCCAGGTACTTTACTAATTACATTTTTATTTAATTTGTTATAACTTCTAAAATGTTATTTTCAATTAAATGTTGAGGGGATATATGTTTAATACAGTAAATACAATCTGCCACTGTGGGCGCTTACAGAGAGCCTCAAACCTTCAAGTCTCCAACTCAATTTTAAGTCTCTCTTGATAAGAAATTATGCTAGGCTTTTGCAGACCCAAACAGCAAGCATATAGTTAATATTAATGTGTTAATATACAGTTCATGTGGTTGTATGTAATAAACATACGCACCAATAACACTGTCTTGATTAATAAATGGGTTATTGTCCCCGCTCCAATCATACCTTAGGATAATATCACAGACCCCAAAACTATTGTCTTTTAGGACTCCCAATAAAATAATTTGAAGCAATAGGTTCCCATTATTCTCTCAGTGGATGCAAATTTTGTTGAAATGCTTGTCCATGGTTAATTAGCCGTCGGTACATATGCACAGCGATAGAGATTAAATGTTTAAAATGGTGAAATATTTCTTTAACATAGTGTAGGTGTAATGTTTCAGCCATGCAGCTCTAGCCGACTTTCCTAGTGAGCACCTTGCATATCATGCAATGAGTGCCGGACAAGTAAGAGGACGAGGAGGATGTGGAGGAGGAGGAGGAGGAGGAGGAGGAGAAAAAATGCGAAGGAGGTGCAGCGAAATGAGGAGCATAAGTGGAAAGGGGTGGTGAGAAGGGTCAGGCAACCGCCTGCCTGAAGCCTCACCTGACAGCTCCTGTATTGTACGTGGAGGGGTTCTGTTCCTTGGGCTTTCCTACGCAGCTTCTTCAGTTCAGCCGACACTTCTAAAAGTGTTCGGCCTGTGCTCTTATTGGCTCAATCTGGGACTTCTTCAGAGCAAAGCCTTCAGGGGACAAAAGACAACATACACAATCACCTTTAGTGACATCATTAGTGTCTAACGCATTACCATAATCACATAGCTGTTTCTGTTGGTTAATAGTGTAACAGGAGTAATCATGTAATCTTGCCTAATACTGTTGAGTAATGGATAGTAGTTATTACAAGCTGAGTGGATATTTTTAAAGTCATTTAAATCACCATAGTAACCAAAATCGTGAGTAGCATCATACTATGTTTTATTAAAGCTGTATTCCAACAGAACATGAGTTGCATAATCTTGTTCATGTGTCTGTGTGTTTACTGCAGCAGAAATTAAAATTGTGATGTGATAACATTTATTTTATTGACAGGTTATTATTATCATACTTATTATGCCCCATAACATTTTCCATGTAATGAAACAGCTGTCAGTGTTTTGAAGTCAGTATTACATGTATTATGTACAATTTATATTAAACATAATTTCTTCTATATCCATAAGCAGCAACGGATAGAGTCATCTTGCAAAATATCAAGTGCAGCAACACATGCAGTCTTAAAACCAAGCTTAAAACCTCAGATATTAGTTACCATGGCCACTACTGTGTAATCCTTTGCACGGCACAAGTCTGCTTCGAGAGCTGTGTGAACGAGTTCAGAGTGAAAGCTAGCACTCATTTATCATCCATCCAGGGCAAACCCTTTTTTCACTCACAAACCTCGCTTTAATTTATCTCCTAGATCTCTCAACTCAATAAAAATTCAATGAAACTTAATAATTCATGTAGTACTAAAGTAAATTGGAGTGCTATAACATATGATGCAATTCTCTAGAATTCATTATAAAGAAACGAATTCCATTTAAAAACCAAGGGTTGAAACAGAATGGAAAGGGCTGAGCTTTAGCTCCTATCACTGAGAACAGAGGGGCAGACACAGCATTGGCGGGCACAGTCAGACAGTATTAATGATGATGATTTGCATAAGCTAAAAGCTCTATGAATGGCAGCAAAGCAAATGGATTCCTATTCAGAGGGAGATTAATTCTCATATTTTAGAATATGACTTCTGAAAGGCTAGTGTAGCTTAAAGTGAAGACAGCAAATCATGTTATCCATCTACAGGGACCATATTCATATATTCATTCATTCATTCATTGTCTATACCCGCATAATCCAATTTAAGTTTGTGAGGGTTTAAGGCCTATGGGATAGCACAGGGAACCAGGCAGGAACCACCCCTGAATAGGGCAGCAGTCACAGACTCACTCCGGGACACTTTAAATACACAAAATTACCTAACACACATATTCGGGGTGTGGAACGAAATCAGAGTACCCTGAGGAACCGCATGTAGACGCAAAGAAAACATGCAAACTCCACACAGGCAGAATCCCAGCCAGGTCTCAAACCCAGGTCTCTTTGAGCTATGAGGCAACAGTGCTAACCACTGCACCACTGTGCCGCCCCATGCTCATTAAGCACGTCCGACAATTGATATTGTCAAAATGCAGCTTTACAAAAAGCTGAGTCTAGATCCCAGAGGTGATAACTGCAAGAAAAGACTCCCTGAAATGCATCAAGAAGAAACCATGAGAAGAACCAAGCTACAATTGGAAACCTAGTCTTCTGGGAGCATATAAATATAGTTTTCCCCAGTACATCGTACAGAAATATTCCTACATCAGTTTATCAGATTTTAATCTCCTGCCTACTTTTCAAAATTTCTATCACAGTGCAGAATGTAGAAGTAGTACAGTGGGATTAGGAACGCAACCTACATCTGCCACGATGCCGATACACACTTACTCGGCATGGAATTTGACTTCTCTGGTCAAGGTTTTCAGAATAGAAATATTGTCTGATTGTTCGAAAACATGGACCACAGATGGATCAGTTTCTTATGATGCTTACTGAAGAATCCTGATTGGTTTATTCTATTATAGATCTTCAAATATTTTTGGTGGATACCACCACCTTGGAGAAACACATGTAAATCTCAAAAAGCAAAAAGTTAATTAGACTTTGTTTATTTGGTTTTATTTAACATCACTACCAGCATCAGTGGCCAGGAAACCAGAGTACCCGGAGTAAATCCACACAGACATGGAGAAGACACACAGACTCCGCACAGAAAGGTCTGAGGCTTCTCCACCCTGAAATTGAATCCAGACCCTTCTTGCTGTGAGGCGACCGTACTACCCACCGAGCCACCGTGCCGCCCGCATATGACTATACTAATTAGTAAATCACTAATCAACTCAGTTTTTAACACAACTTACCAAAGAGGTATTTTTCTCGTCCTCATACTATTAACACTGCATATGTATCAGTACACTGCCAATGTATGTCCCCTAGCAGACATATGAGAACTATGCAAATCAAGCATTACAAAAAGATAATATCTCAGGGCTGTTTAACTCAGAAAAAGGTTGCAAAGTTTTGTAAAGCTGACTGTAATATATGCCTCTAATACATATGTCCTCATCTCTGTTCTCATTATCATACATTTTAAAATGCAAGAATCTTGGATAAAGATTAGCGCACAAGAGAAAAGATTTACTTTTATTTGTCTAGATGGCTAGGTAGGTGGTTGACTAGATTTAGCCCAGGATGCATGGCTCGGGTCACTGGGGCCAGAGTCTGGAGTCATGTCTGGCCTGCCTGCCTTGTCCGTTAGCCGGGAGTGTCTGGTGGGCGGTCTGGCTGAACTGGGCTTCGGCCCTCTTGATCTTGACTCATGCATCCTTGCCTTAGACTAAGGGCAGAGCTGGGGGTTCTAAGTCAAAGGAGTCTTATGGTGGATCAGAGGACGTTGGGTTTTGCTGTCTCTGCTACCGGGGGGTTGCCGATTGTCTCGTGGATTCCCTCTTGGCTGTGTTACTACCAGTTTCTCATCTTATAGTATGCTGCTATAGCTATGCTGCCGGGGGTCTCATTGCTACAAGTGGGCATCGTGATTTTGAATTAGACACCATTTGTTTTTTTTTTTGGCCCCCCCTCTTAATCAATAACTAATTACATTTTTTGTTCTCTCCGAGCTGTGTTCCGGTACCTGTTCCAGTCCCACACATGATGTTCATCCGCTTCAGCTTCACTCAAGCTGCTTCCGTCATCAGCTCCAGCAAACCATACCCAGGCCACACCGGAGGGCAGTAACCCTCACCCTCCTCCAGTTATCTGGGGTCGAAGTGCCGCCAGCAACTTTCCTGCTTAGACTCGGGATCCTAGAGTGACTCTGTGTCGGACTACTTAATGCCGATGTGCATATTTCACATTTTATTTGATTTGAAGTATGACTCCATGACTTTAGTTTCATTCTTAGATTTATCATCTACGCCGCCCAAGGAGGTTGGGTCCCTTTTTGAGTCTTGGTTCTCCCAAGGTTTCTTCCTCATAACACTTGGGGAGTTTTTCCTTGCCACTGTCGCCCTAGGCTTGCTCAGTTTGGAATTGGACGTAGTTATTAGGAGATAATCTAAAATTGTAAAGTTGCTTTGAGACAATGCTCCACTGTAAAAAGCGCAATATGAATAGATCTGACCTGAATTGACTTGACTTGTAATTAACATGTTTGTGTTTTAGTACTCTACAATACCCTGTTAATATTTCTAGAATTTCTTCTTTTTGCTGTGTCATAATTCTGCTTAGGTGCATTTCGTAACAAGGTTGCTTAGATTCCACACTGTTGTACAAGACTCATGAATAAGTATCAGGAAGTCCATGAGTCACACAAGAGGTGCCTGAACATGTCCATGTTCAGCTAAGAGTATGCTATGTGCACCAAGGCTCTCTCTCCTTTCTCACTGCTCCCCCCTCCCCCAATGCTTCAATTCTCATCTATTTATTCAGTACGTTTTGTCTGAGTTTCTTACATTAGTTTTTGCTTTTTGTGTATTTGGAGGTTGTCTTGAAGGTTATTTTTTTCTGACTGTAGCAATGCTCTCACAGGTTCAAAATCCAAAGACCTACACTGATCCTCCAGACCCAATATTTTTATTTTCATTCCAAATGCATCTATGTAGCAGAGTGAAAGTAGATGGTGTACCAAATGTCATTTAGTTTCAACAAGTTCCCTCCTGTGAGTGTGTTACCCATGTTTTCATTTGGTTCGGTGGCTAATTACAATGTCATTGGTGTCTACTATATACCATAAAAACACACTGTAACAGCACAGCACAGTTTGTTCTTTTAGTTTAAGCACTTGCAGTTACAGCAGAGACATTTGCTAGGCAGTAAACAGGAGACATACAGTGCTGCTTGAAAGTTTGTGAACCCTTTAGAATTTTCTATATTTTTGCATAAATATGACCTAAAACATCATCAGATTTTCACACAAGTCCTAAAAGTAGATAAAGAGAACCCAGTTAAACAAATAAGACAAAAATATTATATTATTCAATATTACATAAGTGAGTGGCAAAAGTATGTGAACCTCTAGGATCAGCAGTTAATTTGGAAGGGTGAAATCAATTTGTCAGGTGTTGGTGGTTCAATCAATGGGAGACAATCAGGTGTGAGTGGGCCACCCTGTTTTTATTTAAAAAAAACCAGGGATCTATCAAAGTTTCTTCCCCACAAACACGTTTGTGGAAGTATCATGGCACGAACAAAAGGGAGATTTCGAAAGACCTCAGGAAAAAGAGTTGCTGATGCTCATCGGGCTGGAAAAGGGTTACAAAACCATCTCTAAAGAGGTTTGGACTCCACAATCACCAGGTCAGACAGATGTGTACAACTAAGGGAAATTCAAGACTATTGTTACCCTACAAGGTTGGTGGTCGACCAAAAAGAGCAAAGGTGTTAATAGTTGGCGAGATCATAAAGGTCATAAAGTACCCCAGGGGTAAACTTCTCAGCTGTACTGAAGGCCTTCTTCTCACATTGCTAATTGTTAATGGTTCATGAGTCCACCATCAGAAGAACACTGAACAACAATGGTGTGCATGGCAGGGTTGCAAGGAGAAAGCCACTGCTCTCCAAAAAGAACATTGCTGCTCGTCTGCAGTTTGCTAAAGATCATGTGGACAAGCCAGAAGGCTATTGGAAGAATGTTTTGTGGATGGATGAGACCAAAATAGAACTTTTTGGTTTAAAAGAAAAGTGGTGTGTTTGGAGAAAGGAGAACACTGCATTCCAGCATAAGAACCTTATCCCATCTTTGAAACATAGTGGTGGTCGTCTAAATGAAAAGTATTATATTTTAGTCTCATTTGTTTAACTGGGTTCTGTTTATCTACGTTTAGGACTTGTGTGAAAACCTGATGTTTTAGGTCATATTTATGCAGAAATATAGAAAATTCTAAGGGGTTCACAAACTGTCAAGCACCACTATATATACTCACCAGGCACATCATTAAGTACACCTCTTCAACTTCT
Source organism: Ancistrus triradiatus (assembly GCA_025084515.1). Taxonomy (NCBI): domain Eukaryota; kingdom Metazoa; phylum Chordata; class Actinopteri; order Siluriformes; family Loricariidae; genus Ancistrus; species Ancistrus triradiatus. The sequence goes on from JAJAGP010002096.1 coordinate 46,001, forward strand.
TGTTAACGCAACCATCTAAATCAGCCAATCCCATGGCAGAAACTCAGTGCATTTAATTTTGCAGTTCAAAACTGAGCAAAATAATGGGGAAGAAAGGTGACTTAAATGATAGTGGCGTGGTTGTTGAGGCTGATCTGAGTTTTTCAGAAACTGCTGATCTACTGGGATTTTCACACATCTTGAGCCATCGCCAGGGTTTACAGAGAATGATCCAAAAAAGAGAAAGTGAGGGGCAGATCAAGTGAGGGACAGTTCTCTGGGCAAAAATGCCATGTTTATACCAGAGGTCTAAAGGAGAATGGCCAGATAACTCCAACAACCACTCATTACAACTAGGGTAAACAGAAGAGCATCTCTGTCTGCACAGCATGTCAAACCTTGAAGCAGATGGGCGACTGCAGCAGAAGATAACACCAGTTGCCACCCATGTCAGCTAAGGACAGACATCTAAGGCAACAATTCACATGGGCTCACCAAAACTGGACAACATAACATTGGAAAAACACTGCCTGGTCTGATTTTGATTTCTGCTGAAAAATGTGGACGGCAGAGACAGAATTTGGTGTGAACAACATGCATGACAACTGCAACTGCATGACACTATCACATCCATATGGACCAAAATCTTGTGGACTGTTTACAGCAACTTACTCGGACCATGCCAGACGGTAGTAATTCTCTCCCTCCTCCGGTTGGCGTGCTGCGAAGCACTTTCCTCCCGAGGACTCAAGATCCTATAGTAACTCTGTGTATCGGACTATATAATGCCAATATGCATAACTGTTATGTTATTTTATACAGTATTTTGTTTGTCTGTTAAAAATGACTTAGTTTCTGGGTTTTTTTTTTTTTACTTTTAAAACAAACGTACTTGACTAGATAAATTAGTTCCATATATTTATCATCTACGCCACCCAAGGAAGATGGGTCCCATTTTGTGTCTTGGTCCTTCCAAGGTTTCTTCTGTATAACGCTTAAGGAGAAGCACTATATAAATAAACCTGACTTGGCTATCTTGTTACACAGTGAGCATGTAGATTGTGGCAAGGATTAAGTCCTGCTCCTTAGTGACGCATTACTACAGTAACATACTAAATTTGGGACCACTGCAGGGTATCAGTGCTGAATGACAATAACATACAATAGCGAGCAACACCTTCCCCCCTCACCTAGTTATATGATTCCATACTGTAGAAGCACCCAGCTTGGTTACCGCTGCCCACTCATTCTAAAGATATCATGGAGCATGACGCTTCACAGATACTTTAATCTCTGTTGAACTGAGATGAAGCTACGCATCATGTGGGAAATGAAAAAAATCCAGAGGTGCTGCTACACTAGCACGAAATTACGAAACTGAAGAACATGAAGCTGTAGGGTATCAGAGTGGATATAGATATAAAAGCCCATAAATCTGCTGCTGTGTGAAAGCCATCTGTCAGTCATCTGTTGCCATGAGAATAGACTGAGTGTTTCTGCAGTGCGCTAGTACAGTGCAGAACCAGGACACTTGCCATATGCAGAACTTTTTTTCTTCTGTTTAAAACATTTTGGAAGTGTGTTTAGAAGACTCACAGTCAGGTATCTGGCATCAAGCTCCACTTTCTTCTCCAGCTCAGAAAGCAGCTCAGTGTGGAAGCACTTTAGCTGCAGAGAGAGTGAAAGAGGACAAAGATTAAGTTCACCCAGTCAGAAGAAACAGGCTTACATGCATGGTGATTCTGAATGTAGATACAGTAGATGTCATATGATAGAATCCCTGTTATCTATCTGGCACTGGGAAAGTCAAGGAGGATAAAGATAACGCACCATTTCCTCCAGCTGCACTTGAATTTGCCGATGAACCTCGGCCATCTGAAAGAGCACATCCCCTGCAAAAAAAAAGCACACAAAGGTCATTCAGCAACCTGAGAAAGTGAGATAAAGGAAACAGAGAGCAAGGTAGAGACCCCTGTCGTGCAGTAAGACCATGCTGACAAGATGAGCAAACAGAGTACATGATAGAAGAGTCAACAACAAAACAGGGCGACTTGAAAAAAATTGCACCCACAGCAACAGAAGAAACGTGAAGAAGGATGAAATGTGAGTTGGGGTCTTTAAAACTGTTTAGGCACTTCAAGAATGAGTTGTACAAGCCAAGAGAATTAAAAACAAATCATCTGAGCCTAGAAAAGTACAATTTTTGGAGCTCAAATCTTGTGCATGTGCCTTTCTTTACAAAGGCCAGTAAAACAGCAAAAATAATAACACTTTAAAGAAGTAAAGGGGCAGGGAAAAAGGAGGCATGCACTCAGCTGATAAGGTTTGTGTTTTTTATACCTACAGACGGCCTCTTCTGAATATGTAATGCATGGTAAAGAAAAGGGATATAAAGAAACAATGAACAGAGGACAGACTTGGAAAGACATTCAGAGAAAAAGAAACAGAAAGCAGACAGACCGTGGTGGTGAATACACACGCACACAACATATTTTATGATCTACTAGTATATTGCCCACAAAATAGGCTGTTGTGGTCAGCCCAAGCATGTGTGGGCATGCATTTATAGTAGGTGCCAGGGGGTGTGCAATATTCCTAGAGTGACTCTGAGTATCGGCCTAAATAATGCCGATAAGCATATTTTTATGTTTTTTTATTTGAACTATCACTATAAGACTTATCGGATTAGATACATTTAATTCTTACATTTATCATCTACGCCAGCCAGGGAAGTTTGGTCCCTTTTTGAGTCTTGGTCCTCCCAAGGTTTCATCCTCATAACGCTTAGGGAGTTTTTCCTTGCCACTGTCACCCTAGGCTTGCTCAATCTGGGGTTGGCCATAGATATTAGAAGATAAAACTGTAAAGTTGCTTTGAGACAATGCTCCATTGCAAAAAGCACTACATACATAAAAAAAACAAATATTGAGCAAAAAATGGTATTTCGATATTTCCTACGATTTTATTGATAACGATAATTAGGTGATACTTGTTTGGACCCATCTCTCTACACCGCCTGAATTGGCACCGCGTCTTTCATAATGTTATTGGTGACAGCATTTGTTATGTCTTGCCATCATTTCCTTGTCATGAGACACTTTTTTCAGAATCATTCCAATAACGTTTGCTGAGTGTGTTTTTGTGCTGGTCTCTTGGTTGGTTTAAGCCTGTCCTGGACAGCTGACCACCAACATTTGTCAAGTCAAGTCAAGTCAGATTTATTTATATAGCGCTTTTTACAATGGAGCATTGTCTCAAAGCAACTTTACAAGTTTAGATTATCTCCTAATAACTACGTCAAATCCCAAATTGAGCGAGCCTAGGGCGACAGTGGCAAGGAAAAACTCCCTAGTTCTAGGGGGAAAGATTATGTAATTTGTCATAATCTTCATATTCTGCACGATTATTAGTTTACAGATGATTAAAATAAGTTAGTTGTCAAGCTGTCTTTAACAGTTTTTTGGAATATTTTGAGCAACATCCATCTTTTCAAAGCCAAACATTCAAAGCCAGGAGAAGGAACATCTAGCAATTAAATTTAACAACGTAGATTGCAAGGCTGGAGGTGTTTTATTTCGTCTCCTGCCGCAGTTTGTTCACTCATTTTTAACTACACTCATGTATTTTTACTCAGTGTGTATGCACAGTAGTCTATCCTATCTCGCTAAATGACGTAGAGAATACGTGGACTCTGAAGACTTGTTTGACAAGCGAGTGACATACTCGATAATGTCAGCTCTCACATTGTTAAAACAACAAATAAGATATCGTAGACGATACAAATCAAACACCCCTAGTAGGTTCTATGCATATATTATCTTGCTCAGGCATGTGTAGTCAATTTAGGTGCTGGCAGACAGGCTACAAAAGCTGCTCACATTTACAGACGAAAACCTATTCTGTCTGATTAATGTATTTGGCTTTGCTAATAAAAATATATTAAATACAATACACAATAACATGTCAGTTGTCAACATTTTGCCCTGATCTGCTAAAAAAGGTTAAAAAAAGTCTAAAAGCAAAGACCAATCTCCTCTCATGGGGGATTTTCTTGGAGTTTAAAATCTGATGTGTATCCTTGAATCAGGACAGAAACACAATACAGATAGAGAGAGAGAGAATAACGGTTTAGCAACTGTATTGCAACTCTACGTAGAACAATATTTAAGTTGTAATTTAACTTTAATAACTTTATAATGTTAATAATCCCCAGTCCTACATTGCAGGGTTTGGTTTTGCTCTATTATGGACAGGGGATCACTTTTTTTTTTTTTTTCTTTTTGGTAAATATTGCAGTGTCCTTGCCAGCCTTTACGATTACATGTTTTTAATTTTTGCTGGAAATATATAAAAAAAGTGAAACTTCAAAATACTATTTTATGACCATTTCTTGGCTTTTGGTTTCACTTCAGTAGCCAGTATCAAATCCTGAATGTTACCTGTATAACCCTAGACCCATCATGGGGTTGTAACAAAATGCAACATGATGAACAAGAATTGTCGATGAATCCTGTGGTATTCAAGCGGTTAAGGTACTGGACTATGGATCATAAGGTCCACGGGTCAAATCTCACCAAGCTACCACTGTTGCGTCCTTGAGCAAATCCATTAACCCACAACTGCTTGGATTGTAATGTATCAACTCTAAGTCGCTCTGGATAAGGGCATCAGCTAAATGACATGAATATAAATACAAATCCTGATGATGATTTACTGGATGGAAGTCAGACCAATCACACTGCATCTGACATTCACTGCAGGGTCACAGTAATGGTAAGTTAACATCTTCATCAACATGTAGTCTTAGTGCTTATTGCTAATCTTATCGTTACTTCAGTCCTCATTTTGTCCAAATATACATTTACATTTACAGCATTTAGCAGACGCCCTTATCCAGAGCAACTTACAATCCAGTCTTACAATCCAAGCAATTGTGGGTTAAATGCCTTGCTCAAGGACCCAACAGTGGCTGCTTGGTAGAGGTGGGATTTGAACCCTGGACCTTTTGGTCCAGAGTCCAGTATCTTAACCACTAGGCTACCACAGTCCAAATATGTCTGTTTTTGGTGTGTAAATATGTTAAGTTCATTAATTGGTTAAAGCCACCTGCCAAATAATGTACAGTTCCACCACACAATGCTGCACTTTAACCTCTAGGTACAGTGCCAAAAATAAATGATAAATTACTTCCATAGGATTGTATGGTGGTTGCTATGGGAATGCATTAAATGCCTGTACATCCAGGTCCTTTAAAAATCCCTTTAGTTGAAATATTAACATTAGTTTGTACCATAAACGTAAAAGTCTATCAACTTTTATTTGTTACTCTAACCAAGTATGTTTATTTTATTTAAAATAATTTGGACAGGATTTCCCCGTTTCAATATTCTCTATGTACTTTAGCTTATGTAATTAAGCTTCAAGCTAACTCAGTTTCAGAGGTTTCTTGTTAGCAGTCAGCCAATCAGACACAAGGATTTGGATAAATCGTAACATGTCCCACGCCTGAATGGACAAATTATACAAACTAAGAGATGAATTTATAAAGTTTACACACACGCACACACCCATGCCCAAAAGGCCATTTTGTTATATTTTTAAATGCTGGGTTACTCCTGCAACTAAGGTTCATGACAGAATGTGCTTAATTGTGAACAATTTGACTATGGAACCAGTTTATTATGAATACACATACCAGATGATCACCATAATTACAACTGTACTGAGTATTGATTACAAATAAAACACTGATTACATGATGTCCCTTCATCAGGGGTATCCTTTCAAGCAAACAATCCTCTGTCCAAATAACACACAAAACGCACACACACACACACACGCAAAGAGAAGCTACAGAAGAAGACAGCAGAACGCTCCAAGTAGGCGATTTAATCCGATTACACGTAATCAGTTGTGATCACAACCCTGAAGCTTACACACTACAGGGCTCAGCTGACTGCTCCCACTGGCTGAATCAATTAAAGAAAAGCAGTGGTAGTGCCGGCCACAGAAAGTCAGCTTGTAAGACTTCTATGTAGTGCTGCTTAAAACTCCAGTCTGACCTGTAATGAACACCTGCAGTTCAAGACCCAGGATAATGACTTGAACAACAATCAT